>JANEMJ010006714.1:0-17240 GCA_024361745.1 Cacatua alba
GAGGGTTAGTGCTAGGGTCAGGAATAGGGGTTCAGGTCACGGATAGGGTTCAGGGTTAGGCCAGAGGTCCACTGGTGGGTCCCACACAGTCACACCAGCAGCTGGCCCAGAGCTCCAGGATCCAGGAGCTGCTCCTGTGCCTTACTCTGCTGCTGCCCCACATACCTCTGGGACCCTGTGTGTGGTCCTACTCCATAGCTGATGGTCAGGTCTCCAATCCTGCTTGTTGGCCATTCTGGCTTACACTTCGTTAGTGGTTTAGCATGTGTAAATGCAATATGAGGTGTAGAAGCTGGCCTGAGACGCAGCGTCTCCTGCTGCTGACCCATAAATCTATGGCCCCCTCAGACCCATGGTCCCCTTCTCTCTCCAGTTGCTGGTTCTCAGAGCTCTCATCTGACCCACCACCCAAGTCCAACTTGACATTTGTTAATGGTGGTACAAAGCATACAGAATATTTTTCAGACTAGAAAACAGGACACCCATGCAGAATACATTTAGAAATAGGATTTAAATAAAAAGAGAGATGCTTGTTCCTCCTTGATCCACTGTGATCCCTCCATTTTTCTTTGGTGCTTTGCCTATGCATCTCTTAGAAATTTTTGCACCCTCTGATAGCCCCATTAAAAGGTCTAATAGCAAGTTTTGCCCAGTCCCACAATTCTCTGCCCCTTACACCCCACTTAAGCCATGTGCCCCTGGAGGCAGTAACCCTTGACAGTTTGCAGTGTTTTCCTTAGCTCCCCTTGATGGGTTTCCTCCTGGAGACCATGGTCTGATCCTTTCTCAATTAGCCTGGGAGTAGCCAGGTCAGGTCACCCTGTTTGAACTGAATAGGTTAAGGGGGTTCTTCCACCACCCATCATTGTTTCTTTTATCTTCAACAGGTTTTGCTTAATATGATTTGCCTTCAGTCACATAACCTAACGTATAGGTCTTCCTTTTATGATTTATTTGGTGCATTCTCTCTCAATGTGTCTTTCTTTCTCCTTTCCACCTACACTGTACTTACATCAGTGCTTTGTAAAAAAATTAAAAAAGGAAAAAAAAAAGAAAAAGTATGTATCACAAAAATTAACTCTACCTACATCTTAAAAATGGTCCAGCTGTGGCAGCATGGTATGCAGCACAGGGCAATTCATCTCCTTTTGGTAGGTTCCAGAAGGCTTTGACCTGCCCCTATGAAATACACTGAAACACCTCCATATTCCTCAGCTTTGCAAAGTCTTGTTTCTAGTCCTTTTCCTTTCTTTAACTGCACTTTCAGCCTTTATCCAAACCAACTCACTGCATGTTTTTAAGTATCTGTCCTGTATGTGGTTCTTCCTTCAGATGAACAGCTGCATATTTCTCTGTTTACATCCTCTGACCTGCCTAACAATGTCTGAAATACGGTGCTGTGAAAACCAAACTCCTTCCCAAACAGTCTCCTTCTGTTTCCTGGCAATGAATGCCAACTTCCTCCCCTGGTCCTGGTCAGTTTACAGTTTTGGTGACATTTTTATGTTCTCTCCCTGTTTCCTCTCCCCAGTGTCTCTTTCCAGTCTGTGCTTGTCCATGTCCATGTATTCCTCCTCTCTGTTTGAGCTCACTCTGGCTCTTATTATCTCTTCACTCTTGCTGCAACAACCTCTTCTCCAGCAGTCTCCCATGGATTTTGTTTTATTACTTCTACAACCTCCACATTGCCTGAAAAATCATTCATGTTTTCAAAAATCACTCCATATCCTTGGCTTCTTTTATCTCGTGCAAAAAGCAGAATTTCTTTTAGCAACTACATAAGAGGCCAGTCACTGTCAACAAGTCTGACATGATTCATAGGACACTTACTAAGTCTCACCCTTTTGTGTGCTACTCTAGTCTTCCCTGGCTCCTATTTAAAACTCTTCATTGGCTTCTTCTCAGCCCAATCTCAAGATTTTTCTCATCTCTGAGATGGGAAATAAACTTACATCCTTACTATATGCAAAAGCAAAAATCTCAGCAGCAACTACTGGGTCAAGACATCACTCTGGTCTTTGCTACTGAATAATTTTGTCTTTATTTTCCTTTCACCATTACTTATTCTTTCCCAGCCTTTCTGGTTCACCAAGGTAACTTCAGTTTCCATCTTTCTCTTTCATCCGTTTCTGTGTCTTTGCCTGCTATTGGGGTTCCCCTGTGTCTCTGGGATATGCTAATCATCCCTGTATTCTCACCCCCCTTTTCAGATAACACTTCTGCCCTGATGTTCATATAACTAGCCGTTCCTACAAAGACTTTAAAACCTGTCAAAGCATATCCTTCAAACTAGATGCAAAAGTTGGTTTCCAAATATATGTTCTATGACTTCACACTTTTTTCAGCATCTTCCCTCCCTGTGCTTGGTATGGCCCTGTCTGCATGGCGCTGATCGTATCCACATTTCCTACTGCACTCTGTCTCTCCACTTAGATGGAGGCAGAGTTCAGGCAAGAAACTAGTGTCTTACGGAAGAGCAGATTAGAAAAGAGTAAATGACAGCTACTTTAACTTTTCTTTTGAAAATGCAATCCTTTTACTTGTGACTAGCCATGTCAATATAGAAACTGGCAGGTAATGAGAATTATATCAATTCAGCATTTTGCAGAAGTTACTGGGACTTGAAACATGCGTGCGATGGAATATGCTCCATGTTAGCTGATGCATTCTGACACCTCTTAGCGAACATTCATGGCCCACTGTGTGGTTTTCTTCTGCTGATCTTTGGCAAGAAGCACATTTAGACACTACGATTCATAAATGGACTTGGCAGCCCTCTGCAGCTGAGTAGATTAAGCCAGTGCGGTGAAGGAGGAGGTGGGCAAGCTGGAATTATTTCCATATGGGATAAGAATTTCAATTTCCTAAGGGGATATTAAGCCTAGAGGCTTCAAAGCTTTCCAAAATTATAAATGCACCTTTGCACAAAAGGCTGAGAGTTATGGCTGGAGTCCACTCTGAAGCCTGAAAACCAGTACAGTGCTGGCGTCATATATATCTAACTGTACAATAGCTGAGGTGATAAATCTAAAAAAGAAGAATCAAATATTAAGAAAAATTGTCTGATAAAGTTTGGGAGTAGCTAATATTTCGTACTATGTAAACAGACTCTCAAACAATAAATATGGCATGCAGACTTCAGAGTCAAATTGTGATGGTCGCATACCAGTGTGGCTTTACTTTATCTCTTCCGAAACCTGGAAAGATACTGGTTTTCCAGACATAAACCTAGTGTTAAAAGTTCACTTGTGTAAGAAGGCACTTCCTCCACTGTGGAGGGGTACTACTATGAGAAGGATCTTCACATGGGAGAAAATGCAGAATTATTATGTCATATTCAGCACCAGCTGAGTCCTGAAAAGCTAAAAATCTACCAGACAAGCAATTTTAGCATGGGGAATTATAGCATGCAGTACTATTTTTGCTCCTAATAGCCACTGAGTCAGTCGTATTTGTAGTATCTGGGATCACTGTAACTCACACTGCAATTGTTATGCTTCATTTACACACCTTTAATGTATACTGAACATTTCAGCTTGTACGTAATGAATGCTTCTACCCTCTTTCAGTTTAAAGACATTCCCCCTTGTCGTGTCACTATGTGTCTTTGTAAAATGTTCCCCTCCAGCTTTCTTGTAGGTTCACTTTAGGCACTGGAAGCTGCTTTAAGGTTTCCTCAGAGCCTTCTTTTCTCCAGGCTGAATAAGCCCAACTGTCCCAGCCGTAGGAGAGGTGCTGAAGCCCTCTGATCACCTCCGTGGCCTCCTCTGGACTCACTTGAGCAGGTCCACATCCTTCTTGTGTTGGCCTTTGTGTGTGACAGTTTTATCACCTGCATTGGTTGACTTTAAAAGCTAGTATTTCAGTAGAAAGTTGGGAAGAAAAATATTCATTTTTGGACAAGTAAAAAGGTGCCTGAAAAATTCTGAACTGAAAAATCTTTTTTGTATGAAAAATGAGCTACATTTAAAGGTTTCTTTTGTTTCACTTTTTCTTAGCTTACTTTGTCTTGCTCTGCTTTGCTGTCTGATTTCTGGGGAAAAGAGAGAAAGAAAGAGAATTGGGCTGGCTATCTCTTATTTTTGATATTAATATTAATGCAGAATGGGAGAACAATTTGTAATTATTGCCTCCCAAGTACAATTCATTTCAGGCTGTTTAAGAAAGGCAAAAACTGCAGAGGAAATTTTCAAGACAAGACCTTGCAAATGTATAATTTAGCCTAGCAGTTATTTGTATAGAGTATATTCTTGTCTATTTAATCTAAATTGATTGAGGTTACTTTCTTTTCAGTGAACTCTGTTATATAGCCTTGTGTTTCTAGTGCTAATAATGGGTATATCTCTTAACATTCTTTTGAATATTAATTCCCTTTTATCTTTAGGAAATTATAATTTCTGCTGCCTCCATCAATCCATCAAGAGTGTTCAGCCTGTATCTGTTAGAGCTATATACCATAGGAAAATGGTATGTACATAACGGGAAAACTGAAAAACATTCCCGGAATTACTCCAGTCCCTCATACTTCTACAGTGATTTTGTGTTCTGCCAGTAAAGCTGAATCAGTCAGGTATATCACTGGCTGCTTTTTCTGATTATATGGGAAGTGGTTTAAATCAATTTGAGCAAGTGAAAACACATGATCCAAACTAGCTCTTGCTGTGGGCAAATGTACTCTTTGTACTTACTATTTTCCTATATTTGAAGCAAAGATAAGTTCATTATTGCCTTCACGGAGCAGATCTAAATTTTCACAATACCCAAGGACTGGCAGAGAGAAAAGCCATACCCTTCTGACCAAACCCAAGACATCCTTTCACGTTTCTTACAACATGGGTGTATCAAAACCATTCAGGGAAAGAACTGCGTTCCGAGAGCTGGAATGTAAATTCTGACCTATAGGCTCACCTTGTCTTACAGTAGATGTCTTACACATGTAACTGGGATGTGTGGATCGAGTAAGGCAGACTGTGTTTGACTTAAATGGCAGTTATTTATGATCTACACAATAGCAGAGTTTTTAATCACTGTTTCAGGCTGATTAAGACTATTGCGTTTTTAAAGGTTTAATTTGTGTATACCTTTGTAGCTATGGGTCCAGAGAAGCATTTTCTAAATTAAAAATGTACATGCAAATGTAGAGTCTGCAAAATCTTTGTGGGTGAGATGATAGAACAAAACAGTGTTAAGTTGAGCAATATGCAGGCTGCAGGGAACGCTTGATATCTGTGGGTTAGAACAAAAGGCAGTCTGGGAAGGTAGTCTTCAAACCACAGAAACTGCATCTTTCTGGATGCCACATGCCAAGACCTAAATATATTCCCTTAGTCACCAAAATTTTTAAGTCTCATGATTCCTATCGTTTAGCAAATTCTAGCACATCTTTCTCCAGGAACCAATGCTATTATGTTCTGTTAGTAATCTCAGGAGGAATCTTCATTGCTTCTCAGTAACAACATTTATAGATAATTAAAAAGTAAACTTACTAACAAGGCCAGAAAATGACAAAAAAGGAGGAACAATTGCAAGTAAGCTGAAGCTACTAAAATTTGAAAAAAAGACTGTTTCTCAGAAATACCTATGTTACTTCAACTGAAATTAAGCACTACCAGGATAAACTTTGTACGATGTTGTGTATTTTCCATGTGTAAGACAGCATGAAGTGTATAGAATCCTTGTGCTTTTGGCAGCAAAGTTTCAAATATCAAAGCATCTTTCTTAAACCAGCTACACATTACAAGTGCAAGTCTCCATTCAAAGCTGTTGGGATTGCCTGAAGAGACTTTGATAAGACTGACTGACCCAGGTGCACACACACAGTTCACATATAAAACAAGAAATGTAAGAAACAGGAGAGAACATAGCATCCACTTGAAAAAAATAACAGGAATATGTTCATTAGTTTATCTCTGCATCTACATTTTGGTTAAATTTATTCCCTTGTCCTATCAAGTTCACTAAAAGATAAATACATAAAAATTACAAGTCTGTGAAAATCTCTTAGGGGTGACTAAGTACACAACATTAAACAGACTTTTATTTGCTCTGTGACGCATTTTTTATATCACAAGATGACATTTTATGATGCTTTATCAGTTTTATGGTCACTGCCAGATTTTTTAATCTGTTATACATTTAAAGGTCAATAAACTCTCTGTTTGGGTCTCAGAAAGATTATAAAACAGGATAGTTTGCAGTGGCTTTATCCATTCCAAAGCTCCTATGCCAGAAAGCAATGCCTATAAATCCCATGGGTAAGTGGCAGAATAGCTGTGAGTGTTCTGTATAAGAAGTGACACTAGTCTTTCAGCAGCCCAGAGTATCTGCATAATACAGTATTTGTTTACAAATACAAGCTTAACAATTATAAAAATATCCGAGGCTTCCCTTCACAGAGTCATAGAATGGTTTGGGTTGGAAGAGACCTTAAAGACCATCTAGTTCCAACCCCCCTGGCAGGGACACCTTCCACTAGACCAGGTTGCTCAAAGCCCCATCCATCCTGGTCCAGGAAGAACGCTTAAAATGTCCAGGATGGTCTAGGACACCTCTAAGCACGTAAACTGATCCAAATAGATTCCCTCAAGTGTTATGCTCCCATTGAATGAAAGTGTTCTTGATGTCCTGGACTAGCTCTGGCTCTGCCTTTCCTCAGAGTACTATAAAATAAAAAGATAAGTCAGGCTTAGATGCTTCCTCCAACTGTATTTCCATACGTCAACCGTGCACAGGCTGCTCCACAACTGGCTAAATCAGCAGGCTAAGCATTCCTCTGGTCTGGGAATGGGTCCGAAAAGTAATTTTATATTTATGTTAACATAATTCTTGCTGGATTACCACAGCCTGGATTTACAAAAATATGATACCTAGTATCTTTTTTCAAAATGACTGTAGTCAATTATTTTACTGCTTTGTGGTATTTAACCATTTACAAAGCATTTGGCTCATGCAAGCACTTATTTAGGGCAGGACATAGTTTTGAGGAGGGAAAAAAAAAAAAGACCTGAGATGTGATCAAAAACACAATGACTGCAAGGATAAGGATTCTGTCTCGTGTTCAACAATCCTTCATGGTTTCATGATCTCAGAGAATTGAGGTTCCGGTGTTGCTAATGATGCTTCTTTTTCTGCTTATTTCTGCTTTAAGTATTTTCCCAAGGAAGGAAAAAGTAAATAAGGTCCCAAGTAAACAGGTTGAGGGTTAACAGAGAATGCTTTGTTTTCCCAAGCTGCCTTTGGAAGAATGCCAGATTATAAATAACACCTGGACTTCATAGGTGCAAAAAGTGCAAATCTTCATAGCAGAAAAAAAAAATAAATCTCTAGTTTGTGCACATAATTGTCAAGATTACCACCAGGCCTAACAAGAGAAGAGGTCACACCAATGGCCAGCATTTGAGCGCACAGGACAGTGTAGGAAATAGAAAGTGTGGACTTTCAGGAAATACATGCTAGAAGCAACATAAAAGTGTTACTAGTAAAGACAGCTTTGCAGGGTCATCTTCATGTCAAGTTTTTGTACAGCCTTCTGTTCAAATAAACCAAGAATTTGTAACAGAGTCCCATTATGTTCAGGGATTAAAATGTGCAATTCCAAAACTTTCTGACAGGCTATATTAGCTAAAAAAATAATCCCACTTTAAAGTGGTTTTAAAACATAACTGCTTTCTGCTGCTTATCAAAAATTAAAGAAAGTATAGTCAATTTAGACAAACAAAGCCCTGAAAAGCCTATTTTGTAGGCATATAGTCAATGAAATTATTTTCTAAGGCATCATACACAACTCATATTAAGCCCCTTTGAATATGATGATATCTTTGGCTATAGCTTCCTTTCATGTTTGCCTTTCTTCTGTTGTCCTCCACTGACCCTTTTCAAGGAATCTCAGTCATTGTTTCCAGCTGGGATTGTCTAAGAGACTAGGATCTTATAGAAGCATGGTAGAAAACCAGCCATGCTACCTTCCTGCCTTCCCGCCTTCCCAAAATTTCAATATGGAAATTTAGCTGATGTCCCAGCCAACACAGAGGTATGATGCTTTCAGAAACTTATTCCAAAGACACTACTTCTACAGATTCCAGAGAACACACACAATGGGACATATGATGGAGATGCATTTTAGAGTCCAAAAGGCAGGGGATCAAATGGTGGTAGGCATCCATGGTGCTTGAAAATAGTAGAGCAGCCTTTTTCCTGAAATATGTACGTCTTCAGCTATAAGGAATATTGATAAATTCAGTGGAATGTCACCCTAATGGTGAGGTGATATGAAATTCCAAGAAAGGCTTTTCATGGACTACTCCTGCTTTCACTATCTTATTTTATAATTTTGCCCATGGGGTTAATGTCCAGGGCAAAGTCCTTAAGTAGAGTACAACAATGAAAGGAGGAAGTTGCATGTATTGTGGAAGGATGAAGGGATGTAGCAGGTACTAATAGAGTTGTAAGATGTAGAGTAAGAACTCAAAGTGTGGTGGGAAGATTTAACAAGGTGTCAGTAGAAGGGAGAGAAGGAAGAAGGGATGTAGGTTTTACTGGTTCTGCTCATGTAATTTATTTTATACCTATCAAAAAACCTTTCAGAAGTACTAAGCAAAAGTCATGAGGAGGGATCATTATGCTGTGTACCTGCAGTGAATCTCTCCAGAACAACAAGAGATTCTAAAAGAGAAATCTGGGTTTGAAATATCAGGAAGCAGAAAGGAGAAAGAGATGCTTTCCTGCAGTAATAAATGTTTGTGGTTCTGTAACTTCTGCCTGTGCTGTTCCTTATGGTCCCTGCCCACCAGGAACCACCAACGAGGCCTGAAGCAGTATGACAGTACAATTTCTTTCAAGTGGCATGATCTCTTTTTTCCTAAGTTGCAGTTTGATTCCCTGTTGTTTTTCTAGACAGGTCATTTCATCTTTTGGAATAAAAATGAAAAAAAAACCCAAAAAAAAACCCACCACAAAAACCAAGAAACGTGAAAGTGGCCTAAGAAGTCTCCTTGATCCTACCAGTGAGGAGGAAAGACTTTGAGGGGGAATAGACGGATCCTGAGAGACAACAACTGCTTGCACAGCTAATGCTAGCAGCAGGGATTACATTTTTATGACCTTTGAAGGCTGAAGACTGCTAGGAAGAGACAGGATCCACCTGATCTAGTGGGGCAAAAGCATTTTTGCCAACAAGGTGGCCAAAAGAGTGATAAGAGCTTTAAATTAGGGATGACAGTGGATAAAGATGATGACCCACCATCAAGTGAGGAAATGATGAGCAGGGTTGGCAACCAAAGCGTGCCAGTAGATATGGTCAGGAGACATCTCATAATCAACAAAGTAGGTCCAAAGGGGCCCACCCCAAGTGTCAGCACACAAATACAGAAGTTCTGGTAGAGCTGGGGAAACTCTCACAATTCTTCTACGAAATCAGCACTGTTGGGTGATTCTCAGAAGTCTCTGTACAGTAATGCATGCAGCAAGGGGAACAAACAGGAGGAATTTGATATCTGTGTACAGTCACAGGGCTGCAACCTCATCAGGGAGATACGGTGGGATGGCTCACATAACTGGAGCACAGCCAGGGAATGATGCAGATGCTTTAGGAAGGGCAGACTGGGATTCAGAATTAGAGGTGGGACAGAGTTGCCCTTTACATGAGAGCAGGAGAAATGCATAGAGTTCTGCCCAGGGCCAGATGATGAGCCAACTAACAGTTTAGAGGTTAGGATTAGTGGATAGGTGCAGGCTGTGAGGGGTGAGGTCATAGTGGGTATCTGTTAGGCCTGGTCAGGAAGAAGAAGTAGATGAAGCCTTCTTCAAACAGTTGGAAGTAGCCTCACATTGACAGGTCCTGTAAGGGAGCCTGTTGCAAGGTCAACACAGCGGACACAAGCAATCCAGGTTTCTGGAGGTTTCTGCAGTACATTGATAACAATTTCTTAGCACAAGTGATTAAGGAGACTATGAGGGGAGCTGTTCTGACGGACCTCATACTAATGAACAAGGAAGAACTTTTCAGGAATGCCAAGGCTGGGGCAGCCTCATCTGCAGTGACCATGAGATGGCAGAGCTCAGAATCCTGAGAGGAGAACACAAGGGAAAAAGGAGGTGGACAACCCTGGAGTTCAGGAAAACAGATTTTAGACCATTCAGGCATTGGTGTAGAAGAATCCCATGGGATGCAACCCTGAAGAGAAGAAGGTTCCAGGAGAGCAGATGATAATTTCAAGGATCACCTCCTCTATTCTCAAGAGTGGTCTATTCCCATGAGCAGGAAGTCAAGCAAAGTTGGCAGGAAGCCTGCACAGGAATACCTTATCAAAGTGTATAGATATATGATGGACAAGTAAAGAAGTTGGAGCCAGGCCATTCTTAGTGGTATACACTGACAGGACAAGAGGCCATGGTCACAAACAGAAACAGGGAATTACATTTAAATACAAGTAACACCATTTTTACAGTGAGGGTGGTCAAACATTGCACTGGTTGCCCATAGATGTTGTGGAGTCTCCATTCCTGGTGATGTTCAAAACCAGGCTGAACAGAGCCTGGGGCAGCCGGCTCTGAGCAGCCCTGCTCTAAGCAGGGATGGTGGACTGGATGATCACCAAGAGCCTTTCCTCACCTCAACCGTCCTGTGGTTGTGCGTACCTCCCCTGAGGTTGGCCAGTCCTTCACTGTCATGAAAGCCAGCAAGCGAAACAAAACCGTACTCCTCTCAGGCTGTGAAACGTTATTTACAATGCTTTTTTACTGAGATCAGTCTGCTGAAGTACTCTTAACATTTGTCACAACCGATGTTATTCTTAGACAATATTTATACACATCCCTTTTTTAAAGTTTAGCCATAATATTTGACTGGAACTGTTTCCTGAGGTAATGGAATCCGCAGGTGAAGTTCACACAATGCAGAGGACACTTCCTTCACTTCTTTCTAAATATAGCAATCAATAACCTAACTGACTCCACCTAATCTCGTGTCGTTTCTGCTTCATGATACCCCCAAAATACACAGATACTGATGCCAACAAGCCCCTTTCAGCCTAGTTCATCTCTTTGCTTTTTGTTTGTTAAATAGAAAATAAATGCTTAGACATATGAGAGGAAACAAATAAGAGTGTAATTATGAAATTCCAGGAAGTACATTTGGCAAATGTTGCATATCTTTTGACAAAACAGGCCACATAGGAATGTAAACAACCAAGACAGAGAAGAATTGTTTGCTAATAAAACAAGTCTATGAGCAAATTCATTAGAGGATTCTTTCATTTGATAAGTAAAAACCAGATCAGAATTAAATAGATCCTACTTGGCTGAACAGATTCAGGTTTGAAGCACCTGGGCCTACATGTGGGAGCTACATCCGAGTTTTCATTTTGAAGCTTTCCAGTAAGGAATAGATGAGAAGTTCCTAATTATTTTTTTTTTAATTAATTCATAATTACTTGTGTTTTGTACACATTTGGGCCACATATCTTGTCAGATGGGGGGAGGAGGTAGGGGAAAAAAATCAGAACCAGTAAGTTGAATGACATATAAACTAAATCTAGGTCCAATGTGAATTTTGAGATTTGTGGTATTTTCTGAGTTCCAAAGGTATTCAACATCTCCTCTTCCCCTGGAATGGACTGCAAGTTTTTAGACTCTTAATTGTCCACATATCCTGCTGCATAAAGTATGAAAATTTAGCAGCCCAACTTCAGACTTTAAAAAGAGAAGAGGGGAATCAAGTGAGGTTGTTTTAAAGGCTTTCAGCAAATCAACAAATACTGATCATGTGTGAAGTAGCAAAGCTAGGTAATATTTCAATGGTGAAACAAACACCAACTGTTTCTTTCAAATGTAGCCAAAAGCATCCAGGACTAATGAAGTCATGGGACCAAAAGAAGAGTAAACAAGAGGGAGCTTGGTTGTTAGAGTGTGCTGCTGGGAATAGGGAATCCCTGTGCTCTGGATCATTTCTGGGCTTTGTCCAGTGCCTGTCTAAAGTAAATTGCCTTAACAATTCAGGGAGCAAAGACCAGAGTCTACAGCTCTTTCTTACTGTTTTTATTTGTATCAAAATGAGTAGCAGCAGCAATGCCACCAATCTTTCCTCTTTGACCGTGCTTCTGTAAGAAGGCATTCACAGCCACTGAACCCAGTCTAGTGTGGGATCCTTACCAGATTTGTAAACCACAAGGTGTGCACAGGCAGCAAATATGCATCTAGACACTCAGTTTATGGGCAGATGCATTAACACCATCAAAGTACATGTAAAACTTAATTGCTTGAATGGTATCCCAGACACCTGCATGACATAGGCTTGACACCTTGAACTGAAAGATTTAAATTTCATCTAAACTTTGTCTTAATTTTCTAAAAGCTATTTTGGAGTTACTCTTTAACATATTTAAAAATGCTACCAGAATGCCCACAGAAAATTGAATCCACATTCAGGCATCTGAAAGGGTGACTTGATTTTCAGAGATGATAAGCAGCCAAAGTCAAGTTTGCAGCTCCCACTGAGAGTCAGTAGTTATATATTTACATGTTAGGTAGAGGATGGCATCAGCATTTAACATTGCACATATGCCACTGGGTTTCCAGTAATAAGTTTTTCAGGAAAATAAGGTGTATAACATATGGCAACACTTTAAGTAGAGGGAAAAGTGGTAAAAGAGAACATGAAAGATAGTGGGAACCAGCTTTATGCTACTGGTAAGCAGCTGGATAATAAAACTATGATCTTCTTCTTACATAAAATGAATCACAATTTTTTTTAAGGTGTCTTTTTATGGTTTATTCATGATTTATTTCCCAACATCAAGATGCTTCCCATTAAACAGCAGACAGGTACAGTATCAGATTTTTCCCAACAGCCATATATTCTTCCCCTTAACCTTTGGTTCTCTTCCACTTTTCCCTACCATGTAACAGTAGTCCATTATTCTGTTGCATCTTAAAAACATCACCTTTAACTCAACTTACCTCATAAGCTTTAACCTCCACCTTCTTTTACTTTTTCAGCTTTCATTTCAGTTTCACGGTCTGGAGTTCTTCTTCAGTCCTAGATACTTCCCAATCTGGTAGTCAGTCAAATTTTTGCTGCCTAAAGTCTCTAACAAATCAAAACTCAGAAGCACTAGTGCCCCTTCCCTCTTCCTGACCTATCAACTGCTGTATCTTCAACACTACTCCTTTCGTAACTCCTTTTCTCCTCTGTGGTAATCTCTCCACAAAACCAAATTCGGGTAATATGTCAACTGAACATCTCTCAAAACTTTATTTTTTACTTGAGACACAGTTGTTACCATGCAAACTTGAACCTTAGCCTCTGTCTGACATTTCCTCAGGCATACCTAGCTGCCATTGGTAAAACAGAGCACATAATGTTCTTCACAATGTTATTTTTCTTTTTGACTGCTGTGGAAAATATCACCATTTAGACTTTCATTTTGGCATGTCACCATGCACAGTCTTCAACTGCACCCATGATCAGAGCTTCACATATGAATAATAATAGTGAGAATTCCCATGTGACCTCCTGGAAGCATCTTGAATCATGTAGAGCCCTGGTTAGCTCTGCATCCCTTTTTCTGGTTTTAATGAAGACAACTTTTACCTGCACATCTAATTTATCATTTCACTTGGTTGCTGTTTTGACATTTCTCTGCTTTCCTTTGCTGTGATATCAAATATAAACATCTCCCTTTTCAAATCCCGTTATGGCCCTGTCTTGCTGTTTCAACACCACATACATTTAACTTACCTATCTTGGAACTCGTAGTTTCTCAAATATGCGAGAAGGATATCCATATGAAAATATATGATCTCATTTTTCCAAAACTAACCTAAAATTTAATGTTTGTACAGAGTAATTACATATTTTTACATTTCAGATATTCAGTTCCCTTCTGTAAACCGTAGAATAACAAAGCTATAGGTAAACATTTGTATGAGACAACTATAGCATAACTAACTCCTTCAAATGTGGAACTGCTCTAACAAAAGAAAATCTTGAAAAAAGATACTGTCCATTCTGGCATCCTTATTCTTTGTTCACAAATCTTTTTTGTCAGTGTTTTAGACCCTGCTCTACAGACACAATTCTCCATATGCTTTTTTCTGGAATTCCATCGATTCAGGGAAGTCTTCAACCCAGCTGGAAGTTAACATCAAGGAAAATACATGTCCAAGATGCACAGGATGCTCAATAGCTCACAGTAATCTTCTAAATTCCCTTCTGGTGATGTTCATCCAACCCAACACTCCTCATGAATGTAGTGCTTTAATGCGACATCTAGTCTCCAAAGAAAATATGAGATAAAGTACACTGTTCTTTTTGGATAGGGATAATTCGCACTTTTAAAAGAACACTAGAGGTTTACAGGGTGACCAGAATAAACTGACGGATATGGACAACTGCTGCTGCTGTAGTTCTGTGACGTTAAAGCATCTCTATCTCTTGTCTGTCGCAAGATTCAAAAACTTACAGAAGAAATTTCCTATAAAGGACACATGGAAATACAAACTCACTCTTTAGGGATTTTTGTTGCTCTATTTTGATTTTCTCTTGGCTCTTCCCCACTGAGGTTTTAAACAATTTTTGGACCATGTATGCCCATATAAAGTGTCTTAGTACTGGACCTAGAAGAATGACGGTTCAGTGGCTGATTTTGTCAAGCCATTACCCTTGTCATTTCCCTAACAAGTTCAGCTTTGCAAAAATAACAACAATGTGATTTTTCTAATTTGGCAAAAGCCACTTCCATGACTATAAACCAGTTACTGCACGGCCGTTCAGACTGAAATTGGATTAAAGAAGTGATGTGAGGACATCAAAATAAATTAGAACAAATAAGAATTCCAGTAAAATAACAGAACAAGAATGTTATGTCTTGCCTTAAGTGGATTAGTGGAAGATAAAAATATTATCATTAAAAAACAGCTGATGCTGCATGGAAAAGTTTGAAAAGCCTTCTGTTTAGAATCAGTCCTCCACAAACAACTCTTTTCCCCCACTCTGTAGTGCTATCATCATTTGTATAGAGTCAGAGGAGGCCAAACATACAAATTCTGACTTTGGGCTCTTTGGTGATGACTGTCAAGTCTATTCTTGAGCTATGCTAGAATAATGGTCCAGGCTGGGCTGGACATGAGTGATCTGTTTTCCTTCCAAAGCTGGGTTTTCAGTGCTGTCAGTGTGATCCTTTTAATTCACATGTCATGACCATTTTCTTATGCCACTTTTAGCCTAGAAGACAAAATATATGTCTGAAAGTTCTTCTGAACTGATTATATATGCATTCTCCTAATTATGTAGTACTAATAATCACTTACAGTCACTTGTAATCAATGAAGCAAATGCTAATGGATGGATTATTTAAAAACCATCATTTTTAAGGAAGGCCCATGAATTGCAGACATTGAGCTGAAATGCACAATGTGCAGTATTGAATTCAAAACATACTTTCCAAAATATACCTAAGTGCACACTGTATTCCTAAGACACACCTATTTTATGCAATCAGCTGTGCAGGCACTCATTGTACTGTTATACATTAGGAACATATGGATACGTCAGATAAATGGGAACATACTGTAGGCAACTTCTATGACAAGTGAGTATAAAAATCACAGTGTATTGAGGATTGCATTGTTCTGTAAAGGAAGTCAGTGGCTATAAATAGAGACAAATCTACATAAGATTCAAAGCTACATGCTGCTCAGGTTTAGTTTGTTAATTTCTCACTATTATATCAATGTTTTCACTCAAAATATAATACTAATTGTAATAATCATAGTCAGAGAACTTGCATATCTTTTGTGTTCAATAAAGCCAAAATAATGAATAATTTTATACCCACTGTAACATAGGTAACTGCAATTATTGAATCATTCTTCTAGCACAAAGGGGTTTATTTTAACTGGCCAGAGCTGAGCCCCAAAAAAGTAATAAGTTATTTTAACATATGTGGTGTGTGTAAATGCATATTATTCTGAAAATATGAGTTAGTTGCATGGAAGTATGTATGCATATTGTACGAAAAAATAGTATCTGTACTGTAAAATATCTGACTGAAAAAGATTAATTTCATCTCCCTTCAGAATCTCATAAGCTGTTTCCCTCAGGATCCATAGGAAAATTAACTGAGAGGGGTTAAGAAGCAGATGAGAAAAAAGAATGAATATCACAATGTTATGAAAATCAGACAGCCAAGGATTTTAAAATATTTGCTTTTAAAAGAATATTACAGCATATGCAAGTCTTATGAAAGGTACATCTGAGTGGTATTATGAGCATGATTTCCCCTAATCTCCAAAGACGTTGCTCACAGACTAGTCCAGTCCCAGACTGACAACACTGAAGGCAGATCTGACAGCTTTATCTGCAGCAGCAGCCAACTGAAGGGGGAAGCCGTTCAAGATTTCTTCCTAACAACCTGCCTGTGTATTTCCACACAGCCACAGAGGAGCCATTTCTAGGGATCAACAGGTAGTCTTTGTGTTCACTCAGCCCATGATTTTTCTGCTGAGAATGCCAGAATAAGTACATTTCCAAGAGCCTCTAACCTTTGAAGGGAGTTTTTGAAACAACAAGTCATTTTTCAGAGTTGCAATGTAAGCTAGAAGGGAGGTTGAACACCCTTGGAGAGTCAGAGCTGAGAAAAACGCACAAGAGTAGTACTTTGGCAAATGTTCCATATCACTGCAGCCAAATTAACTCACTGCTTACTGTGCTTTATTTCAATACAGTGGCACTGAACTTAATTTCAGAGTTTCTTCTGCCACTTCTATACATGTCTAGGAATTTCTTGAAGGACTGATGCACAGGGACAGAGAGTCTTGTTTTACTTTTTGTAATCTCGCAGAAATGCTTTAAGCTTCTGTAATATGTCTTACTTGCTCGTTAAACTTACTGGTTTCCAGATTATTTTTTCCTTTCACCTTTCTTGTATGCCTCCCCAGCTGAGTTCACCCTTCATCCCTTGCCAAAGCCTCTGTGCTAGGAGGCCATGCTCTCATGGTCACACTGCTAACACTGTGACCAAAAGCTAACCATCAGCAAAAGCTGTACTTCAGCCTTGAACCTCAGTCCTTTCCACTGAAGTGAAATTTTTCTTTTGTTATCCAAAAAATGAAATCCTAATTTCCTTAAGGTGAAATTGCAACAAATTGTGTACTCAGTCACTCTGTGGACAAGTGACTGAAAACGCAATTGATTTCTTCAATGTCATGGATTATCTTACAATAAGACAAATAGAAGATGGACC
>JANEMJ010006721.1:6239-19506 GCA_024361745.1 Cacatua alba
AACTCTAAGAGACCAGAGAGGCTGGACAATGCTGCTATGTAAGGAGAGGAGGCTTCTACAGATGTGGTAGAAACATGCTGGCACTTCCAGAAGCCTGGGACATAGCACCACTGCTATTTGCTTTCCTATGATATAACAGTGAACTTTCTTTTCCATGGCTGTTCTTCTGGCACAATTCACCCAGCAGTAAATTTACAAGAAATTGTAAATATTTATTTTAAGAGGAAACATCTAGGAACTGTAAAGGCCATGAAATCTGGGCCAGCTCTTCAGCTGGTCTAAATTAACGGAGTTCCACTGTTTCCAATGCCACCATGCAGATATATGCTGGGCAAGAAGCTGCTTCTCAATGTTACATTTTACTTCAAAGCTCAAATTTTTATCCTCATGAACTGTAAACTTACAAACATGCCATTGATTTGGGTTTGGTTTTTTTTTATAGTTTGTGGGGCTTGTTGGGTTTTGTTTTGATTTTTTAACTTTATTTAAATACATTTTTTGCCTCATTTTAGGTATTCTTAAAGCTTATACCAACTATGGCAAAGTTCTGTGGTCTTGTAAAGCTCCACTTCAGCCAGCAATTGTTTAGTTAAAAGAGGACATATTTCTGGATTCCAAATTCAGCCAGTTGAACAGTTGTAAAATTAAGCATGAAAACTGCATGCTCGTATCTTGTCCTAGAAACGTGCCATACTGCTTGTTAGATTCCAGCAGTCTTTAAGCTGTTTTATGGGCACACATCCAACACAAATATGTCACTAAAGATTCACTAAGATGAGCCGATCGCTCAAAAAATATATTTGATTAGAAAAGTGAAAGGGTGCAAGTATTATCCCAGGAGATACACACATATATCTATCTCCATTGCCCAAAGATGAGTATTTTGTTTGACACTAATGACTCTCATGAGGGTCACTTTCTGACCTAAGCCAGTAACTTACATTTGGGAAATACAGAGGCATTAATACATTTCATAAATTGGAGAAACAGACTGAGCCAGTACGAGTACGTTCAAGAAAGCGGACTGAGAAGTTCTGTGTTTAGAGAGAAGAAATGGAATGCCTAAATAGAAAAAGTCAAACCATCAGCTAGGCAACTGTACTGCAGAAATGAAATAGGAGCTACCCTAGCCCACAGCTGCACACCTCTATAAAGTGATGCTAAGGAAAAACAAATGTCATTCAGGAATGCATTATTAATATCAGATAGAGAATCATAGAACGTAAATATTCCATCCTACTCAGCACCAGAGTAAGGCATTGGGTAGAGCACTGTCCAGCTCCAGCACCCCTCTAAAAGTGATTGACAGACTGGAAAGAGGCCAGTAGAGATCATCAAGACATATAGGAGATTTACCACGAGGAACCTACGAGAAAAAGGTTGAATTAGTAGAGGTTGTTTAGTCTAGAAGAGAGAAGGCAGAGGGGAGACATTGTAAGCCTTCAGATACGTGAAGGCTTATAAACAGGACAGAGATGAAGGAATAGCAACAAAGTGCTTAAGTTTTAGCCAAGCAGAACCCTGGTGTTCTATTAAGATCAAATGGAAAGTGCAAGGGAT
Organism: Cacatua alba; assembly: GCA_024361745.1. Lineage (NCBI taxonomy): Eukaryota > Metazoa > Chordata > Aves > Psittaciformes > Cacatuidae > Cacatua > Cacatua alba. The sequence continues at coordinate 7,800 of JANEMJ010006721.1, forward strand.
ACACTTAAGGAGACTGGCAAGCCTCTATCATGAGACATTTCAGAACGGGCTAGCAAACACCTCTCAGGTATAGGTAAAGTTGATTTTCCTCCAGAGTTGGAGCACAAGCTCCCCTGATTATTTACAGATGCAATTCTATAAATATATAACATATGCTGCAAACTTACCATTATTTTAAACACAGATATTTAAACAGACTTAAACCCAGAAGGCATAGCTACACTGCAAAGTTATGACTCAAGTTTATGTAAGGGTATTAAAGGGGACAAACCAAAACCTCGAGATTCATCCAGGAAGAAAATACAAACCAAACCATGAGTTTTCTTGGGGTATCTTTCAGATTATCCCACACTCCTTCCTTTCTCTCTCTTATTTTTCGTCTTGTCACAATCAATTCATGATCACTTTACTCTATACAAGGCAAAATAAATCATACTGACCATGTGGTAAATACCTTCAATGCACAATGTAGTTCAAAAACTGGATTAGGTTATACCAGCATCCGCTTTTTGGCAGTGCACAAAGAATGATAGAAAATACCAATTATTCTGGCTATGGATTTGTTGAGACAAATTAAGTAAACTTGTGTTATCATCAGTCTGATTTACAGCAAAGCCCCTCAGTCAGTACAAACAGTATCTCTTGACTGCCAGCACAGAGGCAGCATCCTAAACGCTAAGCCGAATATGCTGTTTGCTTCAGACCTGACCTACACCAAACACTTGCACATTTTTAAAGGGTGGAATGACTTAAATTTATGAAATTCTCATACTTTTGCTGTGTTGAGTCAATCACATTTATTCCCCAGTGAAAATCTGAAAGTATGGGTAAACCGGTTTCCAACTTCATGGACTTAAGCCTCTTCATAAAATCTTTTCCACCTCTGCAGTCCTTTCAATCTTAGTCGCTTCTGCACCATTGATAAAACCCACACTTTGTAAGATTCATTCAATTTTCTAAAGAAAGGGAAACCTCAAAAGAAAACTAAAGACAGGACAGATGTATGTCCTGTCCTTAAGTCATGCCAATATAGAACAGGAGTGAAAGTAACTACTCCGGAAGTCAAACAAAGGAAATTTTTTCTAAATCTACACAGACACCATTTTCAGTCATAAAGAAAGTTATAACTGCCAAAATAGATTAAAAAATAATGATTAAAAAAAGCAAATCCTTAACTTACTGTTATCTGCCCATGAGCCAGCTGTTTTATTCTGTAATACCATTTCCCAGCTTTCTGACACTGTCCAATGACAAGGACAGGAATCTTTCCATCTCAGGAACCCTGCTTATTTTGGCTTTTCTGTAATGAAATGTTAAGCCTTTCTACTGCTCCTGGTTTCAAAAGCCTTCCTCAATCCACCTCTCCCCCATCCTCCCTCAGCAGCCTGGCAGAGTTCGGCTCAGCACTAATCCTTTGGCACATTTAAAACCTATTTCAGTGATGACCTGGAAGTATACACCAAAAGGATCAATGCCTTTTCAATACAGAATCATAGAGTGGTTTGGATTGGAAGGGACCTTAAAGCTCATCCAGTCCCAACCCCCTGCCATGGGCAGGGACACCTTCCACTAGACCAGGTTGCTTCAAGCCCCGTCCAGCCTGGCCTTGAACACTGCCAGGGATGGAGCAGCCACAGCTTCTCTGGGCACCCTGTGCCAGCGCCTCAGCATCCTCACAGGGAAGAACTTCTTCCTTTTATCTAACTTGAATCTCACCTGTTTAAGTTTGAACTCATTACCCATTTATCAAATTTATATAAACTTCAGTATATCAGTCCTCAGTTGGAAGGTCATTGGTCAAGATACCAGGCTTAATATTTCACATTTCTGTCTTACCTAGCAACAGGTCTGCGTGCCACCAGATGTTGCAGTGACCTACTCAACAGGGAGCACTGGAATTAACTTTGTGGATTTGTGTGCATTTTCTTTTCTAGAAGATACCATCTCAGCACTTCAGGACTATTCAGTCTTTGATCAGTAAAAGATGTCATTCAATTGCTGAGACTTGTTATAACAACTCTTACATATATGTATATACACATAAACATATAATACATATTATAGTAACTGTTATAATATTGTTTAGTCTCAAGAAGAGAAGGCTCGGGGACCTAATCACTCTCTACAGCTACCTCAGGGCAGGATGAAGCAAGAAGGTGGCTGCTCTCTTCTCCCAAGTAACAAGTGATAGGACAAGAGAAAACATCCTCAAGCTGCACCAGGGGAGGTTTAGACTGGAGATTAGGGGCAATTTCTTCCCCCAAGGGTGTTCAGGCATTGGAACAGGCTGCCCAGGGCAGTGGTGGAGTCACCGTCCCTGCAAGTGTTCACAAACTGTGTAGATGAGGCCCTCAGTGCCATGGTTTAGTGGTGGCCTTGGCAGTGCTGGGGAACGGTTGGACTTGGTGATCTTAAAGGTCTTTTCCAACCTAGTTGAATCTATGATTCTACGTTGTTACATCGTTGGTAGCTTTTATTAGTTGCCAACAGTACAATGACTCCCTAAACAAATCAAGAATACATTTGAGATTGGTTTAATGAAAGAGTCTCCACTGGGCTCTCCAAAAAGTATCCCTTGGTTACTTCAAGATAGTTTTGAACATCAGAGTAATTGACCACAGACACTAATGAACCTTGAAACCTGGAGTTACTCAGTACAATGCCAACGAAAGAACTTTTCTGAATGCTTAAACCTCCAGAAGTTGACCAGCACAGACTGTGCAGTAAGCCACCTGCAAGGCCAAATCTACACATAGGTCCTGCTTTAACTCTTCTTATTCAGCCAAGCAATCCTGCCTAGTAACTAAAATGGACAAAACCACATAGGAGAACTGCTGGTTTAGGCACAAAGAGATTGATTTGCCAACACTGGAGTTTTATCATTGTCTCCCACAGTGGAATGAAAATGTTACAAGGTGGTTATGGGCTGTAGATACAAATTAAGATGCTATGAATTCTTGCAATAAAATCTGTTCATTTAAACCTTTTGCCAGCCCTAAACCAAGCTGCATCAATGCCACAGGAATTTACCCCAATTTCTCAGCTCCCCTGCCACAGCTCTTATGATCACTATCGCTGTACTGCAGCCAGAGAACATCTTTTGCTTTCACATTCAGGCTTCTACGCTGGATGCTACTATAAATGGGTAAAAGAATTAAAACGCTCACTCTCTAGCAGGAATTTCTACCATGCTTTGCAAGCCTCAGGGCTCTTTTTCACCAATGCTTTTTAAAAAAGTTCTTACACTATTATTTGGCACAAAGGCAAAAGCCTGGGTTTTGTCTCTGTTGACTATTACTAATTTATCTGGAATGGAAAAACTCCATGAGGTTAAACAGAACATAAGGGTTCCAGTGAGGAAGCTTGTGCAACATCACTTAACCATCCAAACAGTACAGGAGCCAAACCAAATCATTCAGAACATGAAATATTTCATCTGATTTTAAGTGCAGCTACAGAAGAGGGCTTGCCCTCCATTTTCATGTGCTTAAATGAAAGATTTTTCATTCAAGAAAACTACTAGGATCATCTGAGTTGATCTTGAAGATAATAAATATGGTTCAAAGAGTTTCACTCAGCAATTTCTGAGCCAAAACTGTAACTCCCATCCGAACATCAGCTCTGGGCAAATATTAAATTGTGACTCATTATGTCTGATTTAATCTCTTTCAATGGCTAATGATCCTCATTCTTAAAATTTCTGTCCAGTTTGTGGTCTGAATTGGGCTTATTTCAAATTCCAAACAAACTCAATACTCATATGCTATTTACTGAGGCAATAAAGAATCCATATTGCTAGAAATGTCACCACCTATAAGCGCCTTGTAGATACCAAGTAAGTAATTTTTCTTTTAGACAAAGAATATAAACTAACCTTTTAAATGCCTCCGTGCAAAGGAGGTCTTCCACACCTTAGGGCTCTTGTCTATGCTTTGTCAGCATTCCTCCTTTTTCAAAGCCCATTTGAATAACTTCAAGATATTACTCACAAGAACTCTGATCTCCTCATGCACATTTCTCACCTTGCTTCTTGTAAGGACACGGCTTTTTCTCCCCATTTCTAAAGTGGTATTTTTAAATTGAATAAGAGGGCTTAACATAATCCAAATCTGCCACAGAATCTACACCACAGAATACCCCAGTGGCCTTCTGAGCAGCGCACCTTCAGGAATCAATACCACACGGATTCTCATACATTGGGAAAATCCCATTGCAGCTACCTAGGTTTAACTCTGAAGAGTCATTCCTACTAAAGCTATGACAAGATATGATGTGCCCTCTTGAACTGCACTGATAAATGTAACTGTCCACATAAAAAGGGCACACATTTTTAGCACACATTTGTCATATGTAACCATATACCAATAAGACCGATTTGCTCAGTGGAGTGGAGGTTATGTATCCTTGCTAAGCTTTTATTCACTTGGGAGGCAGTCCTAATAGTAATATTAGGCCCTTACCGCTGGCTGCATACAGGTCTGATCCACGCAAAATTGTCATTGCAGTAAGACCCTGTCTCTTTGTGATCTGTAGACCACAAAGAAGTATGGGAAAGATCCCGTACTTCCCTGTGTCTCTATGCCACCCTCTGTACTGGAAGTATTTTAGCAGTGTCAGTAGTGTAAATAGGTCTGTGGAACGTGTGCCTCTTGTCCTGTCACCATGAGCCCTTGGGAGTATAGTAACTACCCTTTACATACTAAGACAGTCACTAAACATACACTGTGTTCCCAAGTTAAAAGAGGTTACCCCAAACTTGAAAGAAATAAAAGAAGCATCAAGCAAAGGAGAACATGTTTTTGTTACTCTCCTGCTGGTATACTATATCCACACCTGAAAAATCAAGATATGCACAGCTAAGATTACAGCTGAGTCAGCAGGCTCTGGTTTCAGAACCCTCATGAGACTTGCATCACATGAGTTTGCAAGAACTCTGCTATTAAACAGTTATTCACTTCATGTGAGTGCATGAATCTATATGCTTATTTAGTTTTTCTAATACTACCTATTTAAGAGAAAGCTGCCATTGCTAGCACTGCCTTCTCCATAAAGTTGTATACTAACCATTCCCTTTGATCTCACGTGGAAATGGTCAAAGTCTGGTAGTGCTTTTTCCTACTGACATTTTAGCTAACATTCAATCCAAAGGAAAAGTGTAATTTTCCCCACAGGCTTCTACTGCCCTCTGTAGGATTATTTTAAATAAAACAGTAGGAATAAAGTAGAAGGAAAAACTAAAAAGGAAGCGTGTAAGCCTGTCACATTACTGTATCACTTCGTAAACACACCGGAGATGGCATCTTAGTTGATGTTTCCTACAGCTTTGGAAGTTCAGGGATTTTACAGACTGTGGATTCTAATCAGGAAGTAATAAAAATATTCCCATACAATGTTAACAGACTTCCGAGATTTCAATACGAAAACTGAGTGCAGACAGTGGATATATGAGGGTGTTCAGAGCTAGTCAAAAATCCCCTCCATTCTGCAGAACTGCAGGCTGCTTTCAAAAGCATCTCTCAAAAGTCTCTGCACTGTGCAGCTAAGTGCAACACTGAAATATGTTCATAGGGAGACTGATTCTATGAGAGTCTTTACTGAGGTTGTATGCTTCAATACGTAAGTTTCATTGCTGATGCTACCTCAGACACAATTCTACTCCTTGCCATGGACAAAAAAAGTAGATTCCTTTACTCTGAATTGCACTGTCAAATAAAATTTGGCTGGTTTTTATTTGGTGAGTATACTAGACATGGCAACGTGAAGCCTCAAAATAACCAGTAACTCATCATTTACATGCAGGCATAGAAAAACAAAGTTCGTTTTACACATTCATACATGATACACATGATAATTTGAACTCAGAATCATGAGCTCAGCAGTGACCTTGGGAGGTGGCAGATGCTTTTCATGCTATAGTATATTTGTGGTCCTGCTTTTGGCTGGAATAGTTTATTTTCTTCCTAGTAGCTGGTACAGTTAAAGGATATCAAAGGACATGAAAGTGAACCAAAGGTATACTTACATATACATGGACTATAGAACTTGTGACAATTCAGAAATGAGTTACAAGGTTCCATATTTACCCTGCTGTATGAAGGGACTACAATGACATCAAAAATCACAAGCCTGAGTGGCTCATTATTTCCCCACAATCCAAAACTGCAATTAGACTTAAAAATGGCATTTTTCCTTAGGAAAAAAAAGCCTCTAACAGCAATTGCACACATTCAAATACCCTGCCTAGAATGTTACTGAAATTATAAATGGTCACCTTCCACTAGAGCAGGTTGCTCCAAGCCCTGTCCAACCTGGCCTTGAACACTACCAGGGATGGGGCAGCTTCTCTGGGCAACCTGTGCCAGTGCCTCACCACCCTCATGGGGAAGAACTTTCTTTTATCTAAAGTGTACCACAGCATATTATTATTTTATGATGTAAGGAATGAGGGCACTGAAATACCTGTAAGTCTGGGGAGAATATCACATATAAAGCGTGGGGCTAACTCCAAAAAGCAAGTTAAACCTATCACGCCCCAACCTTAAATAAGATGTCCATAGGACTGAACTAGGTGTCTAAGTCCTCCTTACTAGAGAAGGCCCATCTCTTCTTCACATGTTGAAACTGGTGTCAAACAGCATGTAAGGACTCAGAAGGTAAAATAAAATACTGAAGACACAGTGTAAAGCTGTGAAATATAAAGTGGGGAAATGAGACTTGTAGCTTTTCACGTGCTCCTTCGTTAGGAGTAGGTACAGATCTCAAAACAAACGTGCATGCATCCAAGAATCTCTTGTTTTCATGTAACAGTGTAATTCCTTTCAATGTTACATAAATCCTTTCCCTAAGATTTCTGGAAAAGCAGTGGTCTCATCATTACTTCATGAAATCTTTCCAAAAATGTAGGTTATTTATTTTCCAGTAGCTATTCCTCCATGCTCCACTGACTGTCCTTCTCATTTCTGCTGTATTCTGTTTCAATTAATGCACTTTCATTGCCACAAGACACAGACGACTAACAAGACTATGCGCATTTGGAGGGAAAGGCCACAGATTAATAACAGATGAAAATCACAACCTACTTTGCAAAGAAACGATTCAAACACAATGCACCGAAGGCTACCCGCTATCACAAAGTGACCGCTCGTGCCAAAACACTCTGCCAAAGCAGGCAAATTTCCCTTTCTCCCATTTCCTTCTCCAAAAACACGCAACAGAGCTGATACTGACTCAAGAAATGAAAATTTACCAAGACTGGCACACAACCTGGTCATGGGAGTCTCATTTCCTCAGGCAAAATACAGGATATGGGTCAGAAAACTTGAATTGTCCTAACGCTCTGACAATCAACTGTGGCTGGCAACGTTATAATTAATTTAAAGCAAGCCAAAAGCTTGTCAGACCAACTGCTTTTGTTTTTCATGGCCGCAGACCAACTTTGTGTCATGATTATACTTTTAGGTAAAGTTCGAGTTCCACTTACATAAGCTCTCATTTTATTTATTTTTTTAAGACTATAAATTATGACTGGAAATTCTGACCAGAGCAAAAGTTTTGAGTAATAAATGCAACTTATGTAGGCTGTCAACCTAAACCCCAACCTTGTTTCTTTCAGTCATTTGTAATATTCATAGGAAGCAGATGATGTTGTATGCTTCTTCAGCAACCAGTTCCTCTTTCTGAAGAGATGGATTACAATGAGGAATGAGGGTTCACAGAACAGCCTGTGTAAAAGCAGCTGATATTTAAGTTACCCAGTTGACGAATTATTGTTATTTCTCTGTGTGTGAGGACTTTTCTTTCTTCTCTTCTTTTCAAGACTGAAACCAGCATTTTACTTTCCTTATTTAGCAACCTTGGTAAACTGAGAGAAAGCCAAGCCAGTTCAAGTTCCCTCTTCAATGCAGCCTAACAGCAGACCACCTATATGCAGATTAGGATCATAGAACCCTATCTCAGAATCACAGACTGGTTTGGGTTGGAAGGGACCTTAAAGCTCATCCAGTTCCAACCCCCGGCCATGGGCAGGGACACCTTCCACTAGACCAGGTTGCTCAAAATCTCATCCAACCAATCATCTAGGCAATCAACATATGCTTCAGGATGAGACACATCCCACATTGCTTCTCCCTATTCCCATAGCTACAGGATACGATCAAAAGAGGAGAGTATTGACGAGGAGATAGAGGGAGGCTGGAAAGATGTTACACAGGAAAGCAAGGTTCCATTAGTTCTACTGCTCATGCCATAGCTTGTCAGCTTTTTCTTTGAACTGAAAGCCAGATCCAATTCAGATTTAGCGATGACTGTTACATGCTGATATCACAGTGAAATCATCACTGTTTGCATAGTGTATTCTTTTGAAATAGTAAGCATGGATTGTCCCTGCCCATGGCAGGGGGGTTGGACCTAGATGATCTTAAGGTCCTTTCCAACCCAAACTGTTCTATGATTTATCAAGGTAGAATGTTGCTAATTTATTAGCACATTATGCTAATACATTATATTATAATATAATAATTATGTTATTCAGCTGTGAACTGGGTTTTCTTCTTAAAGTAAGTCTGATCAGGGTGATTCAGAATGTCCTTGGAGGATGCTGAAGACCCTCCACTGCCATCATCACAAGATGACGTCTGGGGTTCAACAGGCAAGTTGAACCAGCCCAGTACTTTTCCCTCAAGCAAAATCCTCATTACTGTTAGTAGAAGTTATGCCAGACAAGAAAGAGACTGAAGCCTAAAGGCTGTGACTGCCAAGTCACTGTAAGAAGATCTTACTGAAATTGAATGCTGATTTATCTCTGCAAGCACAATGACTTTGTCAAGGATACAGAATTAGCTGCCAGCCCACAACAACCATTTGACCGTATCAGACTTAGAGTGATTTGCTCAGTTCTCACCAGCCATATCCCCCAAAACTCCACTGGTAAATGCAGCATTATAGAGCTCAGAGCTACAAATTCAAGCTAATGAATGCTGTCAGATTACTAGCTTAGTGAGTGGACACAAAGTCAGTAAATGTCATTCAAAAAAGCACCACTTCAGACAGAACACAGTACTTGGCGTTTCTGATGCACTGTCCTAGACACAGTTTCACTGCAACATTTATAAAGCTATTAACATGTTCCTGCCTTCAAATCCCATGCTACACAACTCTTGAAATGAGATTTAAATTACGTACTTTTATAATTTACAGGTTCTTCCACAAGAGTGCAAAGCAAGCGGTACTATTTATCATATAAAACTACTGAAGAAATCTTTAGTGGTCATTTTCCACTCCTGTCAAACTACTACTTAAAATGTCTTATTTTTTGATTAATACATTCCTCCTTAGCTGTGTTTGAAGCAAAATGAAAAACCATGTTTTCTTTGAAGCTTTTTTTTGCATGTACCTTCAGGACAGCAAGCCGCAACTTCAGCTATATTTAATATATAGGAGGACTATACCTTTCTCAAGAAAACCCAGCTAGTTTTTGTACTGTAAATGTCACGTTTACAACACACGTCCTTGAGACAGTCTTACAGCTCCTGGAGCTTAATGGAAAATTCAATTTCACCCCAAATGAAGCCACTATTAAGAAAAAGCTGAGGATGCCAAAATCTCAAGTGCTTACCTTTGTCATTGCTACTTGTTGGAGCTGGAGGGGGAAGTCCAGGCTTAGATTTGTCATAATTGTTAAAGCTCTGGCTGCGTCGGCTGTTGGCACTAACAGAACCACGAGCTTTGGCCTCACTGCCTGCAGTGGATACCCTCGTGGTGGGGCCTGGAAGTCTGATGAAAGAATTACAATATGATTAAATATATTTAGGAAGCGCTCTGGGAAAGAAACTATGGAATACCATGCATAAGCTGAAAAGGATAAATACCACAAGTATATACTTAAAAGGGTCTTTGTTTTTTTTATAAGAACAAATCAAAAAATCATCCCTGATGAAAAATAGACATCAAACAAGCTATAGTCTGAATTGGTTTCCATCAGAAAAAAAACCCCTCTGAACCAAAATTAACGGTCACTTACTCTTAAGTCCCATGAACCAGAAACAGCTCAAGAAAAGTCAGCAGAGCAATACCACTGGTACAAGATTAAGGCTACGTGAGACACTACTGTTCTTAAACCAGATCCCTGGACACTTCGTTATTTGCCAGATACATCAAGCTACCCTTCTTTTGGAAATAACAGTGAAGAAGAACTCCCTTACACAGAAGCACATCACATCTCTGCTCTGGAAGCTACAGAGCTTAGCAGCCAAGCCCCATAAAACTTACACTTGATTTAATGATTTGAGCCTCTAAAAATCATGCAGAACTTAAGTGCTCCTCTTAGGGCAACCACAATATTGGTGAGCTAGTGTAAGCCTCTGGTTTAAACTGGGGCAATCTCTTCCAGCATTTGCTTACCGTAGCCTGTATTTACAAGATTCAGGTAGGAAAAAAGAAAACGTAGTTAGGATTCTGCCATAAGTAGACAAGGAGGGATAGTACTTCCATGCTTTTCGGGCAAAAGGGGAGGAGGAAGCCTCTTCTAAAAAGCCACTGGCATTGCTTCTCAAAACAGTATATGTGCTTGAATCAAAGTTCATACATTTTCATGTTTGTACTGTATTTCGTGCACTAATGAACCCCGTATTTCTACATCCCAAATAGATGAAATACATTAAAAATTGAAAGATTTGGTAGTTCAAAATGTGTACTGAAGACAGTGAAAAAGCTCACTGCTTTGAAAAGCAAATATATTACATTAAAGTCTAGAAAACAGAACCAGTTCACATCTCCTACAGTAGAAGACAGAACCAGTTCACATTTCCAACAGCAGCACTGAAAGGGACAGCTCTTTGCCATCTTTATGCTTTCTGTATGGCAGAATCCTTTTAAAACCTCTTTATACAAAACACAAAAATCCAGCTCTCTTAAGTAACTTGTGCCAGTAGTAGGCTAAAATGAAGAAATTCCAATTGTCAGAGAGAATGGGGATGCAACCAACCAAATCACTGTTGTTTCTCTAGGAAGGAGGAAAAGCCAGGAAGAAGTCTGGCAGGGCTTCCTAAATAAACTGACTTCTCCAAGACCAGTGAAGAAATAAGGAAATATGAAAAGAAGCATAAAGGAAAAGAGCAAAAATGTCAGCAGCTGCATGCGCATGCTTGCAAAGCTCAAGAGAGGATACGACATAAGGGCATCATTCAAATACAAACCCAAAAATTCATTTACAAACTCAAAGCACCACATATCTGGCACAGCACATCATGGTTCTGAGGTTGACTTTGCTGAAGCCTTTTAAATAAGCCCCTCAATTTATCCAGACTTTTTCAACACCAGGGGGTGGTAGAAAGTTGTACATACTCATCATCGCAGCAAGGTGTAAATGAGAACACCCTAGAGATGCTTCATCCACTGTAGACTAGATGGGAAAAAGCAGAGGCAAGCCAGGGGCAAACACTGTTCTTGAGAACTTGGAAGTCACCAGGATGTAAAACTAAAGTTCATTAAGAGTTGGGTTTTGGTTTTGTTTTTGCTTAACAGGAAATGAGCTAGGTTTCCTACAGGTAAAAAGACCTTGGGAGACCTTTTAACAGCCTTCCATTGCCTAAAGGGGGCTACAAGAAATCTGGAGAGGGCCTTTGGATACGGGTCTGTAGGGACAGGACAAGGGGGAATGGCTTTAACCTGCCAGAGGGGAGACTGAGATGAGATCTTAGGCAGAAGTTCT
>JANEMJ010006721.1:19745-43064 GCA_024361745.1 Cacatua alba
GAGGGTGGTGAGGCACTGGCACAGGGTGCCCAGAGAAGCTGTGGCTGCCCCATCCCTGGCAGTGTTCAAGGCCAGGTAGGACGGGGCTTGGAGAACCTGGTCTAGTGGAAGGTGCCCCTGCCCGTGGCAGGGCGTTGGAACTGGATGAGCTTTAAGCTCCCTTCCAGCCCAAACCATTCTATGATGCTGTGATTCTATGAAGGAGCAGAAGATACCTCACCCGAAAGTTTTTACCCAGTGATAAAACATTGTGAGTACAGGCCAACCATTTCTGGAAGGCTACTAGAGCTCCCAGTACTGGGAGGGGAGTTATCCAGCAGGGCTGGAGGGAAGGAAGGAAGGGATAATGTTCTTGTACCAGTGGGTAGAAAAAGGCTCCCACTCACACCCACACAGGTTTTACAAATCTGGCACGTTTTCAAGAGGATAAAGCTACTCAAACCATGTGACCACTCCAAAAGTGGCAAGTTTTCAATTCAAGTCAGTATTGCCAATGCCACTAAAAACATACTGAGAATAAAACCCATACGTGTTAAAAACACTCTTGAAGAAGATCTCGTTTCTCTTAGACTTTGCCACAGCCTGCAGTTTGACTGATTTTAAGCCCCTGCTTTTGGTATTAGGCCAAGGTATTTCACAGCAGTGCCTGTGAAATCTAGGGGAAAAAAAAATAGGTTCAGGGAGACGTTTCTAACTTCCTACTATGAGAGACGAGTACTGAGCTTGGAGAATACTCTCCTTACTGCTCTTTACCACCTCTTCTAGACAAACTGTCAAGCCGTAACTGTGACCGAGGGAGAACATGAAAAGGAACCATGGAGCATTTTAACAGGGGTTATACTGCAGATCTTTACTGTTGTCACAGGAGTAGATGGAGAAAATAAATCCAAATTCTACAGCAGAACTCCATACAAACTTGCCAAGCTGAATAAAAGTAATAAGTAACAGTTCATAAGCTTAGCAAAACCAGTATAATTTACCAATGTAAAACTACATAAAAATTCCTAGTAAAACATCTTACTACATGATAATAGTGAAAGTAACCATGATTATCAACCGCTTTAATAACACAGCAATCCTTATGATGACTGAGATGAGATGGTCATATGACCTGGCATGCAAGTCATGCTGGGATTCAGGAAAACAACTCAAATACCCATTAATCATTTTAAGGGAGATCAGAAGTACTCAGCTTCAGAGCACTGAGGAGTGCAGGAGCTCTGATGAGGCAGACCCACATGGTGTTGTTCAAGCTCATACTCTACACATGATGCTCTCCTGACTAGCTAAGCCACTGGCCTGATTATAATGGTTTCAATAGGGCAGATCTAAACACAGTGGGAAGATCTAAACACAGCGGGGAGAGAACTCCCAGAACCATGTTTTGTTCTCACAAGCAAAAGCTGATAAGGACAAGAAAACCAAATTATTTTCTTGCGGGCCAGAATGCATTCCACACCTTGAAAAAAAACCCAAACCAAATAACAACAAAGAATGACAATACATCTCATCCTTCCACATTGCAGCTGTCTGTAAAACAGCCCAGTTATCAGCTATTTGCAACAGGAACCCTAAAACATGCAGCCAGAAATATTGCAAAAGGGTTATTCATGCTTTGCATAAGATGAAGAAATGCTAACCTAGAGGACTTTTTCTGACCAAGAGAGAATCGGATGATTTTGCTTTGAGATGAGTCCCTGGGAGATGCACTGTGACAGGAAAGAAAAGGTGGAAGAGAACATTGAACAAAGAAAGTTTGCTTTTTTGTCTTCTTAAGCCACTGAACTTAGTAAGCAGTTGTAGGGAGGACAGAGCCTTTATGGATTTCACGGGATAAAAAAAGCACTTCTTGCCTAAGTATAACTTCAGGTCAAAACCCCTCCAATCTGAAATGAATTAATTTTTATAGATTAATGAACATGCACTTTTGCGTGCAAACCCCAACTTTATCACTCTCTTCCTTCTCAATCTTTCATTACATGTATCTTCTGCAGAATCTGAGCCATTTAACTTTAGTATATACTACGACATTAAAGATCTTCAGGTTAGATATTTTCCCAGCACAATCCACACAATGGACTGAAAATATCAAAGCGATATTAAAATGGTCCCATACATCTCTGCATATTTTTGATAGAGAAATCGCAGAAATGTTTCAATACATCTTTGTTTTACTGTAATTATTTCCTGTACAAGTTTATACATGCTATAGCAACACTATGTTTTTCAATTATATGAAAATAATATTTACACCCAAAATGAGCCTGATTCATGAAGACAGATATAAGGAAAAACCAAATAAGCTCTGAATAGTCTCACTTGGAAGGCTTCATTTAAACTCTTTATATCCCTCATAGAGCAGCACTTAAGCTGGTGTTCACCTTAATATATGCTATTTTAACACAAGCCTTAATTTGAGATTTATTAAAAAAAAAGCCTTCATCATTTAGCAATTGTGCAAATGTGGCTTTAACCTTTAATCCTGCCCACTTCTCCCCACTAAAACCCTCACTCTCCTAGCAGTGGAAGGGTCAGATAAGGAGGAGGCTGTACATGCATTCACGGTGGTACTGCCTTCATAAACTGCTTTTATTTTAACCTGGAAAGGGCACCCCTATGGTTAAAGACATTCAAGGGACAAAGACCCCCTCTATTTATCTGTATTCTGATCTAGAAGCAACAAAATTGTGAAAATGATTTTTTGTGTAAGCCAGCAGCGATTACTTTTGACCAATAAGCCTAGATTTGATTTTGACTGTCACCAACCGTGATGAGCTCCATTTCTTTTACCACTGTTGGAGCCTTCCACTTCTTAGTGAGAACTGAAACTCTTGTGAACTGAGAACCAAAGTTGGTTTTCAGATGCCCAAAGTCTATATTCTGTAATGGCAATGATATATGTGCTTTGCTAGTAAAAAGAAGCAAAAGGAATATTGACAAAATACTGTGGTGACTTGGTCTAGTAGGTATTTTACACCCATTGGATTGCCTATTTCCAGCACAGAGAACACATTTAAGCACATCTGATTTGATTTCCAAAGGTGTGAAGTCAATTGCTACCCAGTATTCAATTTCCAACACTCTTGAGCTGAGCTGAAGAAAGAAGTTTCTTTGGCTTTTGAAGACCTTTAACAAGAGAAAAAAAAAACCAAAACCACCAAAAAAACCCCCCAAAACTAGACAATGAAAAAAAAAACCCAAACAAAAAACCAATTTAAAGGCAATTTCCCCACCTGGACTGCATTTCTGGTTGTGCTTTGAACTGGTGCTGCGCAGCTTGTGGGGACTGTTGGCACGGAGTCTGGAGTGATGCTGGGACCTGCTGCTGCAGTACCCCAACCTGGCACTGGGATGGAGGCCCTGCTTGCTGGGATGGATGGTGCTGTGCTTGCTGTTTCTGTGGCTGCTGTTGCTGTTGCTTGTATCGAGATAAACTGAAGAAAAGGCCCAAGATGGCCTTTAGATTCCCATTCCTGATTTCTGTAAGGCAATGTTCAGAAGTCACTCATCAGCAACCACTCATGACTGTACAGCAGGTCAGCCACTGCACTCCTCATAATGCTGCCTGAACCAAGTTCCGTTAGGATGTGACAGGCTTTCTGTTCATCTAATCAGCATTACAGCTGATTACCAGCAAGCATCAACTACAAATGAGTAACTAACCCCCCCTGTGGTGAGCGCACAATGTCTCATATTTCTGCTATAGTCTCTGTGTTAACACCAGCATGCTTAAAAATAGTTCCTTTAAATAGCTCCTTTTAACTGAAGTAACTAAAAAACCCAATCCCTCCCCAACATCATGTATTAACCAACAGCCCAACAGCACACTGTACGTTATTTCTCAGTCCTCAATTTTCACAAGGAGGAGAAACTACTCAGTTATAACACAGTATTGTATAATTTCTGGAGTAGCAGACTAATTGTTTCCACGATGAAAATCTGATACAACTTTTGCACTAGGAAGTATGACCATAGGGTGAAGTATGTGTATTAAACCAGATAATTACCTGTTTGATACTTTCACAAGCCAATAAAGAATGGATACCCAATGGTACCAAATAGATACCCAAGGTACCTAAACATAGTTTGACGGTGACTTAAGAAATATTTCAGTTCCTAAAAGTCATCCTGTTCTTCTATGCAATATCAAATGTGGGAACGTAAAATCAAACAGAAATACAAAAGACATGTATCAAAACATGCAGTTAACTGTTTTATCTTAATTAATATGCAAGAGCACCAATTCAGGCTTGCAGACAACCTTAATACTGACTTAATTACTTAGCATGTTTGAATTCCTAAATTAAAAAGTGAATTCAAAGGGCTACATCAAACAGCTGAACTATTCCATGCACTATATAGACCACTCAAACCAGTAAAACTTACTGCTGCCCTTTGCTTTTAAATCCCTCTTCATGGATTAGTGCAAAAGGGGAAGAAAAGGACATCTGCCAAGTGGCCAGTAGCCAAGCACAAAGGTGAGAACCAGAATTTCAATTGCTTTCCTCAGCTCTGGCTGAAAGGTTGCTCTGACTTTGTGATGGGCCCTGCTCTACCCTTTATTCACTCTCCCGGCCACATTTCTGTTCACATTGCTCATCTTTGCTGTGTAATGAGCTTCTCTTCTTAACCCCAAGCCCTTTACACAACAAATCTCAGGCTCATGACAAAAATTTTACTCCCCTTTCTATATCAGCTTCCAGCTTTGGTCTCCTTTTCTACCCGTGCCTCAGTGTACCTTTTCTTCCCACACACTAACCTAATGTATACTTCCTTCCTTCCTTAATTTTGTTTTGGCTCGTGCCCATCTCCCCATAGAGTCCTACACCATATCTAAGTGGTCCTGGTCATCACCCAGACCCAGGATATTCCTCTCCTTCCCTCTCCTATTCTTGACTCAATCTCCTCACCCATTTTTGCCTCCCCGTAGCCCAGCCGCTTCCCCAGCGCTCTCTCCCATCACTGCCCCCATTTCGTTGTTTAAATGATTATCGATCCCAGGGCCCTTGAACTTGAATTTTTCGGCTTCCTTTGTTTTCTTAGCCAATTTTAGTCTCACCCTGGATAGTGGGGTCCCAATGATTCCTGTATGTTTCCCCTTTCTGCAGTCCACTCCTGCTCCCATACAGTGCCATGACTCAAACCCAGCCTTCTGCCCCTGCCACCAGCATACACATCAGGCAGGTTCCTTCTCTAATCCACCTGTGGTTAGCTAGGGGGGACAGGGATGGAAGTACACAATAAAGTAAAACATACAAAGACAGCAAAGCACAGTAAAAAAAACCATTCTCCTTATCTTCAGCAAAGAACTCATGGGAACTGTAAGGAAAGTAGCACTTAATCACAGGCAGAAGCAAAAATAAACAGACCCAGAGGCACTGGGAAGTTTAACTGCACAAATAAAGGCCAGAAGATAAAAGAAACTACCACGTTTAAACTATGCAACTGGAAATGAGGACCTGATTTCCATGTGAAGCGAGAGGCGATTTTACAATAACCCACCTAAACCTGTTGCTCTCTCTGGCTGTTTATCTTCTACTGTATTTGTCACAAGAGCAACCTGCTGTTGACATTTATCTGAGGCGACCAAAAAAGAATAATCAAAAGAAAAAACGAGTTTCAAAAGAAGCAGTCTCTTTCCCTCTGGATTTTAAGCAAAATACTTCAAACAGGACTTTGAGAGGTAATTCTGTTCCTCTTATCTTAAAGACAGACTGAGGTAATTCAGTTGGAGCCTGCACTTTGTACAAAAAGAGTATTTCAAAGAGGATTTCAACCTCACTGCACTCTGCCCACAGGGGCAGTCTCAACCGCTTCCTGCTTCAAGTCCCCTCCAGTCCATGCCTCAGCTTAACTCTGTGTTTTAACTTGGATAAGGATAAGCGTGTCACCCGCCCATTTGAAATTTGGAGCCCAAAATGACTGTCATGTATATTGGAAATAAACACCCTCAGCATCTGAGAGGAAACCAGAATTTGGTTTGTTGGAGAATCCCCACAAATCTACTTTTTGGAAATTTCCCTCCTGGAATCAATCCATCCCTGCTTGTTTCCCCTACGAGCTCCAACTTCCACCAGTGCAGCTTGCCCATCATCTTTGTCTGTCTTCACAAAAACACACTGGACTTGGGAGAAACTGGGGGGGGGGGAATCAGCTCAGGACAAAGAAAAGGTAAAGAAAGGTCTGCTGGATAGACTATGAGAGAAACGTTATCTGATTCCTCTAACACTTGTGAATGAAATTCCTGTAAATCATAAACTACTCACTGTGTACAGAACATAGATCAAAGCAAACCAATGAAGAAAACCAGTCTATCATTGTTACTTAGTCAAGCTTGTTTGCATCTGCTTTTTTAAAACTTATTTTAGATCTGATTCTGTAAAGCACATGGGACTAAAAAAACCCAGAACTAGTTTACACTGGTTAGGCAAACTGGCTAGCAGGAGTACAAAGTAAGAATCACTGCATATTCCTTAGCTTAAGGAAGGAAAATGCATGAAGTAATTAATTGCCACACCACACATTAGATCTGCAGGCCTATTTTGATAATTAAAGAGCAATTCCTTTAAGGCTGTAGATAACTGTACTCAATATGGCATAATCAAAACCTGGCAGCATGGGAAGTGTCCTACCCAGGTACGCTTAAAATAACGCTGTGGGATAGATGTGCTGCGGAAACAAAAATTTCACCCTGACACTGGAAAGGACCTAAAGGACCTAAAATGGAGGAACTGCAATACTGCAGAGTGCGTACACTGAAATTCATTTACCTACAGGAGTGGGAATGTAATTTCAGAGTCAAAAGTCTACAGTGAATTGTGTTGTTCCAAAGTCTAGCGAGACATTTTATTTCACCACTTTATGGCTTCGTGATTTGTTCGGCTGGCTGTTACCCAGCTAATCTGTTACCCAGAAGAGGTGCAGCTGCCTACCTGTGACATCAATTTGAGTTTCTACTGCACATTTGTGTTCTCCATAACCTTCAAAACCTTTGACAGCGAGGAGCTGTTGTGTGAAGGGGGTCAAGTTTAGCTGGGCAACTGCAATTCCCATAATCTAAAACCCACCTCAGTGCGCAAACAAGTTTAGGAGCATGGGTTTGGAGAGACAGCTCAAAGCAACGGGCAACAAAAAAACTGCAGCAAGAAGAGAATTTTCCAGCATCACCATGATTTTCTTTAGTAACGACAAATGAAGATTTAAAATCTTAGAGAAGGGAATGACTTTTTGGCTCTATGTTGCTAAGGAAGGGGGCCTGTCTGTAGCATAGTATGGTCATCATCAGTAACTGCAGATCCATAGCATCGTCACTGCATAAATCCAGAAAAAAATAAAAAGACTATGTATAAAGTGGCACACACATATCAAAGCAGTGGCTTTTAACACTGGAAGGATGAGACACATGAAGTCCCAAATTATTTCAACATTCAGGAGTTGTCCAAATTCCAATTTTGAATCATTCACTTCCCTCCACTCTAAAACTGCACTAGTGAAAAATACGCCTTCTCAAGCAACCCAAGTGAGACTTCAATGTTTATTCCCATTTGGAAGTAATCACAACCTACTCCTTCCTCTTAGATGAGGAGTTGCCAGTGAAGTAAACAATCTACAGTTGACCTAGCCCGTCTTGGCAAGTTGTGCAGAAACACTGGTGTGTTTGGTTACAGCACTCTTCATTTTCAGTGATTCTGTGTTCTCTCTCGTTCAGTTTCCCCCTCCTTCCTCAGCAAATTAAGGAGCGACTAAGAACAGCAACTGAATTGATTGTTGAATTCAAGACTTTGTATTTTATAAAATCTATTCCTTCTCTCCCCACTCTAGCTGTCACTTTTTCCTCGATTTAGTGGTAGAGTCAGCAAATGTTCTCATTCCTATGTTGGCAGGAAATGTTAGTGGTAAGTTCTTAGCTTCTGTATGATTTAATATGTTAATTCCTAGGCAGTGTAAAAGAAAGGAAGACAGACAAATTCAGCTCAGCCATGGGATATATCCTGCTGAGTCTGCCTTGTGATTTGGTGGCAGAACAATGACTATTCATCATGCTGTCCCTAACCCAGTGTGAACAATGCTACACTTGAACTTTGCACACCCAGACACTTCTCTCATCAACTAACATGCTGAGATTTTTAGATTTTCCATCATATGAAGATGGGTAAATCATGTGAAATTTACTACATTTTTACAATAAGTACATATCAGGTCAAAGTTGAAATTGGATTTTACAGCAAACCCAGTTGCATTTTCCTTTTAATAATTCCCTGGTAATCAAACTTTCTGCTGTTAAAAGTTTTAGCTCATACTTTATTTCCTTGACGTGAGAATCCTTCTGATTCTAACTGAATTATAGAGGCACAGAATGCAGGCAGTAGTTGGGGTGTCTACATTAAAGGTCTGCTTTGGAGGAAAATATTTGTTATTGGTGTTCTAACCCAGCTTAAGGACACATCACAGAAAAAAACAGCTAATGTTCAGCATCCTCCTCTACTACTAGTTGTGGTATATTCAGGTTAGAACAATGTATACTAAATATCTGCTACTTTGCTTTCCACGCTTACAAAGCACCTCAAAATTAGTGAAATTACATTTCAATTACACATTTTTGAAGTGGCTTCTAAGACCTCACAGACTAGGATAAGGTAGGGGGCTTTCTTTTGAGGACAGCAAGGAATTCTTGAAGCCATTTTCCAAATTGTCAAAATGCAATTTTAAATTGTAATATTTAATAACTTTTAAATCTATCAATTTTATTAACTAGAAATGTATATTACATAATAATATAGTAATTTAATAAAAGTTTTTATATTTTTTTATTTTTAATGTAATGTACGTACGTAAAACTTGCGGACGTGATGGTTTCACCATAAAGTTCATCCCCAGCGTTATCTAGCATACATTTGATACACATCTACCATTGATAAGGGAAAGCATGTTTCAGCTCGGACTTCAAATCACTGTCATAAAGTGCATGGTGCTGGGTTTTGGATTTTTGAGTACATCAGTGTTGATAAGGAACCAGTGTTTTGGCTAACTGCTGAGCAATACTGGCATGGTGTTTACCTGTGGGATGTGGTGAGTGACTGCATTTGCATCACTTGGTTTGGTTTTAATCCTCTTTCCTTCATTCATTAAAGTATCTTAACTCATGTGTTGTCTCACTCCTCTTCCTATTCTTTCTCCCATCATGCTAGGAGTGAGCCCACCACATCTACACATCCTTGTTTGAGCCACAGGATTCCTTCAGAGGAAGAAAACATGCCTCTAACCATAAAGGCAATGAAGGATACTTCTTCAGGTAAGAGAATAATTGAAGAATGAGAAAATCATGTCTCTCTCAAAAAGCAAGCAACTGCCAGCGGTTCACTTTGAATATCTGTAAAATGTAAAATTTACACTCTGTAAAATGTAAAACTTAAAAACAATAATGACATTATTCTGTACTGTACCTATTACAGAACTCGGATGAGAAATTTCTAGGATTTTTAACAAGAAGAAACAAAGAAGTGACTGAATTCCAATACGGTCTCACCAATTACTTTTACAAGTCAGCTTTGTGGAAATTAGATATGTATTTTACTCACCTTCCATACTGGGATGAGGGAAAAAAAAAGAAGACAAGACTGCCAGAAATTTCAATTATCCATACTAATCTCCCATGACACTCCATGTTCTGGTTGCAATCACAAGTAGTAATTCAGGTTTCTCATTTAAAACTGAAATTTTAAGCCACCGACTGACTCACCTTCTGCTGACAGTCCCTGGATGTTAATTCCCTTAGCAGCCAAGAAACTCAGGCATGCATCTATGTTTTCAATCTGTTCAAGAACAAATAAACAACAAATCAGAGAGACACAAAGAGAAAATGCATTGTAATAACTGTAATAGTTTCACTGCCCGCCACCCTTTATTTGCACCACATCAGAAGTCCCTTTGCTCATTCTGTGGAGACCATAATGTGAAACCTCCCCGGCTACTAAACTGATTATTACGTGGGTCGGGACTTTCTGTTATTTACACTGGCATGAAGCAAGTTAGTTAATACTCTAACCACGGCAGGCAATCACTATGTATCTTACTAAGGGTCAAGGATGTTATGCCGGGATTTTCAACCTACAGTAAGCATAACAAACATGAAACCGAAAATAAACCTGGAGGCCGCATTTGCTTGAGAAGGCAGATAGCCACTTGCTCGTCAGTTGACAGCTGGCAGAAGTTTCCACAAATCACAAAAGCAGTCAGATATAAAAACTGTAACGGGAAACCCCGGCTGGAATCCAAAGTATGTCCACTCGTGACATTCGCCGCATGTTGGAAATGACAGACAACTGCTTGTTCGCTGTGGGGCAAATCCTGCCCTTCAGAGACATGGTACAAAGGTACTAAATCACATGGGATCAAATTCATTTTGACCAGGTAGGGTCTCCTGGTTGCCCAGAGAAGTGGTGAATGCTCCATCCCTGCCAGTGTTCAAGGCCAGGCTGGACGGGGCTTGGGTGACATGGTCTAGTGTGAGGCATCCCTGTCCGTGGCAGGGCGTCGGAACTGGATGAGCTTTATAGTCCTTTCCAACACAAACCATTCCATGATTCTATGATACTGCACAACAGGTCTGACTGTTGGTGACTACAGCTGCTATACACAGACAGGACTCAGACCCCTTCTAACAAGGTGAACTCAGGAATGGTTGAGTTAGTTAGGCATTTTTTCCCCACTGTACCTCAACACTGCAGTAGAGGTCTCACAGTGGCTTCACACTTAGTTTTTCACCAAGCTACCACCAAAGCTCCGTTGTCATCTTCAGAAGATGCAGATGGATGCCTGCTGCCCTCCACCCCAGACCAAAGCACTGTTTTGGTTTTAGACAACCTGATCTAGACGAAGATGTCCCTGCGCACTGCAGGGGGCTTGGACTAGAGGAGCTTTGACGGTCCCTTCCAACCCGAACTATTCTATGATTCTATGCAAAAGCCTAAGCTGAGACACCTCAAGAGGCTGCAAGGAACAACATTTTAGGAGATACCATGTTTCATGTGTGGTTGCACACAAGACTTGGATAATACCATTGAGCAATTTTTTATTTCATCATGATAATCAGTAAGTGACAAAATAGGGTCTCTCCATGTCTGAATATCTTGCAAACATTAATTTGTTAATTCCCAAAACATCACAACCAAATACTGCTTCCACTTTATAGATAGGGAAGGATACAGACAGCAAGCCCCACATTTGCTCTCAACAAACCACCTTTCTTCTACGAAGTTTGGAGACATCAAAAGAGAACGTGAAAGATCCAGCTTTCCCTCTCAGCTCCTGCCTGCCCTCAAAATATATACAAGTGAGGGCTGTATGGCATTGTGGAGGCTGAGCTCTTAGCCCTGACCTGCACTTTCCATCCTTGTCAAAGTAATAAAAGTACAAGGGAAGCTTCCAGAAAACCTCCAGCATGGATTTCTCTCATGGTACTTTCGCGGGTTGGAACTAGATGATCTTCAGGTCCTTTCCAACCCAAATAATTCTATAATTCTATGATTTACTGTCTATAAACTTAACAATAAAAGCATTGCCTTCTACCAGGGAAACGAAAAATTTACTGGCATCACCTAACTGTGATTTCAACAATTACTAACACTGATATACTCAAAACTTTTATCAACCTCATTATACTTTGAGATATATATATTCTATACTTCCAAACCCAGACAGACACCAAAGAACACATTTCCTGTCATATTCAGACCTTAAAGACTGCAGCAGGGAGCAGTTCAAAGGTTCATTTATCCACAGTTCAAGACGATACGACAGTCAATCTCTACCGATTTCCTTCCTCAGTGCTCAACAACCCTTTCAAGTTTTCAACACGGCTCTTTGATTGAGGTGTCTGGGACTCTTCCAGAAAGCCAAACTTCACCTTTTGCAAGAATAAACGCCACATAAAAGCATCAATCCAGTTCTGCTACCCGCACTTAACAAGCTGCAAGAACATTTCCAGTCTTCCTCAGCTGTGGGTATATGTCTCCTCTCCTAGTAAGGAGAATTCCTTAGGTTAGCGAGAAAAGATAAGTAATACCTCACCTTCACTCCAGGTTTGCAGTTGTAGAAACTCAAACTAGCTCTTTCAGTCCTCCTCTGCTTCTCTCCCAGGTCCCTCATCTTTGCTCAACCTCTCCTTTAGGACAGAGTGACCCCAGGATTAGGATTTACTTCTGGGTAGCAAGTTCCTCATCTGTGCCCTCATTTTTGGTGCTACACGGTAGTCCTTGCTGGCTTCCTAATCTCATGCTCATTGCAGATCTGATACAGATTCAAGAAGCCCCTTTTAAAAGCACTACCACTTCTTCCCTGGGACAAAGCCTTGCGTTTTACTGAGCATTTCAGCCACAGCCAGACTAAGGGATGACCCCCCATCAGAGCACTAATGCTTGAGGTATGTATGTGGACCATGGGCTGAGTCACCTGGACCTCGCTGCCATAGATAAAAGATGGACAGGCTACTTTGCCACACCAGTAGTGATGCCTAGCTAAAGGCTGTGAGAAACAGGGGCTTTCTGGTGCTACACCGGTATGGAAAAAGAACTGGGAGGGGCGGGGGATGGAATAGAGTAATACAGAACATGGACTGTCAAAAAACTACAGTGCATTACAGTCAGGAACTCATAGGAGTCAAAACATTACAGAAAGAGGAAAATATCCTATTTCAGTACTTAAACCTACACATGATGAAATTAAGTGGTAATAACAGAGGCTTGCAAAAGAAACCTCTGGTAGGAATTCAAGGTGCTTCCCACACAACGACTGGCTGGTGGCCTACATAAAAGTGATTTGTGACTGCTATCCAGCTCCAGTGGAAAAGGGCTCATGCACACTTGGCACTCTGGTGTATTGTAAGCAGCAAAATGCTCAACCAGGGAGCTGTCTTCCAACCCTCCAAAGTGCTAAGAATGAAAACAATGATTTTGAGATGTGTGAGTGAAGCAATCACTGATTTTGCCTACTGTAAAAACCAAAGCAAGCTACCAAAACCTTCATATGCCAAATAGGTGTGAATACTATTTTGTTGCCAGTGGCCTTAGTGAAGAGCCCTCAGCTTGGCTGAATTAGCCTAACGCATTAGAAATCACATTGTTTATTTAGAAAGAAGCATTTCCAACAGTGTAACATTTAATTAACTTCACCCATAAAAGCTCCAACAGAGGATTCTCTCTCTAGTCCCTGCTGTACTAACGTAAGAGCTAACTATTTATAACCTGCAAATAATTGCTTTATGGAGAAAGGGCATAGAGGGTTGGAGATAGAAAGCTAGTCTGAAGTAGTAGCATGGCAGTCAGACCGTTTAGATGAATTTATGTAGGATAGAAGTGAAGCTCTCAGATAGATCTCAGCTAAGCAAAGACCTTGTGACCCTGCACCGCTGTGAATTCCCACACAGTAGAGCTGCATCCTTGAAATTACAGTATTCAGCAGCAAATCATCACTGAGACTCTATGGGTTCTTTCTTGGCCAAGTCTATGTATCATATAAACCCTTCAAAAGTAGATATAAAAAGACTAGATATGCAAAGGGGAGTGTATATTTTCTTTTTCACTGTGAGCAACAATTGGGTTTTGGCTGACAGTTCTGATTTCTCATTTGCTTTGCCAGCAACATTTAACAGAGCAGAAGCAAAATGGGAAAGATGGCAGTTGGATGCTCTCATTTCCCGCCTCCCAAAATAGGGGAAAGCTGTGCAAAAGGACAAGGAAAGCCATGGACAGACATCCACAGTCTCACTCTGACACATGACTAGGAGTGTCCAAAACGGAGCCTTGCCTTAAGCATCAAATGAATTCGCAATCTTGAACTGCTGCATAAATAAGCCATTTGAGGTGTAGTCAACTCTCAAAACACAATGTCAGTCACACACCCTATATGATGGGTATTCCTTCTGATATGTCCCTAAATGCCAGGCTAGGACAGCTGAGCCCATACCTAAAGGCAGCCCATCTCTGAGGGCTCCCCCTCCTTTCTTACAACGAGGAGATGATATGAAACAAATAAACTCCCATAGAATTAAACATAAAATATCAAGTGTCACAGCTCCAATCTCATATTCACAGAGGCAAAAGGCATGTTTCGGTCAGCTGCCTCAAAACATCCTCTTAGCACCAATCTCTGGGCTGCATTTTCTACCTGGCCAGATGGAAGCAGAAGGCATCCTGGCTAAGGATTGCACATGCCTAACTTTCAAACACCAGAACAGCAGCAGTTGCTTTGCTACACCAGGAAGGCCATCAGCCTCTCGGTGGAAAACAGGATTAAAAGCTACTGGTCACACATACTTACTGATTTCTAAGTACTTTTGTAAAGGACATCACTACACATTGCTGGGTTTCATTCCCACCAGACATGCATGCTCCTTGTTCCTTCCTAGCTTCTGCAGATACACACAAATTTAACTGCTTCACTGAATTCCTATGTATGGATCAGAATACTTCTATTTAATGCTTATTTCACTGTAACTTTCCCAGGTATTACCCAGATTACCCTCTATTCTTACAAGCACCCTACAGCAATTAATGCATTTCCGACAACACAAGCCACAAAACCCACACAAATTTTTGCTCTTATCATACTTCAATTTCTGTTCTTGTCAGTGCTAGAAAGAAAACGTGCCCTGGCCTGTATGAACAGAATAGGGAATGTAAGAAACAAAAAGAAACCCCAAAACAAATACCCCCATCCTGTAAATGGAGACCCACGGGTGGGCACCGACAGATGCTGAACGTTGACTATATCAAAGACTTGAACATGGAAACGGTCTACAGCCAAAGCTGCCAGTCCAACTCTGCCATGTCAAACACAGGGTAAACTATCACTAGTACTGCTCTTGGGACAGATACAGATGTTTTCCTCCAACAAAAAAATCAGTATTAAACCTACAGCAGGTTCCTTCACTCAGAAACTATGATGCAAGACCTCTGCTTCCAGCTTTTACAGTGATAGATGGGGAGATTTTATGAGCTTATCCAGAAAACCCACTACTTATATTAAAGCCAGTGCTCTCCATTTAACTTGAGGCTCCATATTATGTCCAGTATACTAGTTTTCAAAGGAGAAAAACAAGATTGATTTCATGTGCAAGTTTTTCAAGTTTCACAGGCCTTTATGCAATATTCCAGCAGAATTCACATATAACGCAGAAACAAGGAAAAAGCCCAACACAAGCTGTTTCTTAAGGCAAAAATCTATTTCTTGCCTGTATTTTCAGATCAAGCTTTTACACTCAGTATTTTTATACTATAAAGTTTAGGAAGAGCATAAACATTGACAATCCTTAAAACGCTGGAGTTTTGGGAGAGGGATGGTTCTCCCTTCAAATAATATCTCATTAGCACTACTTCCTGAACATATTTATATACACATCAGAAATACCAAGGCAAATTCCATTTTCCCCAGAAGGATATAAATACTGTTATTGCTGTGTGTAAAATAAATCTTCGTTAGTAGTTATCCCAATCAAGAGGTGCCTTTTTTAAAAGGAAATAGCATGCTGCTCCTGACTATTTGGATAAAAGCCTCTCTCTAAATTAAGTTTCAGGATTTTGACAGAACTTGGCAGCTATCTTAGAAATAATAGATGGAATGTAAGGACAAATGAAGCTAATTCATACTCTGAAGCCACGTTATAACAGATCTAGCCACTGAAATAAAAATCTATTATCATGGATACAGTTTTCACATAGAATCATATAATAGTTAGGGTTGGAAAGAACCTTAAGATCACCCAGTTCCAACCCCCCTGCCATGGGCAGAGACACCTTCCACTAGACCATGTCGCCCAAGAGTTGATTCTCTTTCTGCTATAATTGCATTACTTTGGGTTTTTAAAGAAAAGGACAGTTTTGGGCACTAACCTAAGGCTAGAGAACTAGCCTAAGCCTCATCTCTTGCATCCCCTTTGCTATAACCCTGGGTAAAACCTTAGCTTTCCTGTGCTTCAGCTCTTCCTCAGGAAATAATGGGACAAATACTCAATATTCACTCACAACATGCCTAATAGAAATAGAAATGGGGGCTGTAAGCCCCACAGAGAGAGATGTGATTCATGATGGCCAAGATTTCTAACCACATCAAAGAGCACCCAAAGGGCATTCTTGTATTGTGAATGGTTTCAGGCAATCCTGGACAACTCAAGTCCTGCCAAAGCTCATCTGGTCCGGGAGAGGGAGATGCAAGGGTTTATAGAAATTGCCTCAATTTATTTTAAAATTCAGCTTTCCAGGTTTATTTAGTCAAAACTGAAATTTTCCTATGGAGAAGAGAAAAAAAGGGTACTTCTTTGACAAATATACCTGGAAATATAATTTTTGGATCAGCTTCTCAGGATCAGGTCTTAAAGATACTTGAAAAGTTGAAGTGGATAGTTTGTGCATCATTTGAAAACTTGAGACATCCTACATTATGCTGAATTAAGCAACGACAAGGTCAGCCTGGCAGAACAAATACCAACAGAGTATCCTGCCTCTGGAGAACCATTCCTTCAGGACATAGATGAACTTTTTGCTGGTCTCAATGAACACTTGACCAGATTCTACACATACCACACTAACGGTACATTATTGGCACTAAATCTCTGTTTCTGTATAAGTGAAGACAACAATAGCTGGGGAGAAAGCACGGCTGTGCTCAGCAAACACATGATGAGGAGGGTAGTGAGTCCCATGAATACTTCATTTCCACTATCCCTGGTCACTTGCAGAAGCCCCTTTTCTACCTGGGGTTTCCAGACTGAAAGTGATGTTTTGAGTGCCGCGCAGCTGGGATTCAATGTAAAATACGATTGATATCTAGTGAAAATGGACTTCTTCCCAAAACACCCTGGAATTCTACATTAAAAAATGTTTTTAAAGAGCATAAATGCTTAAAAGGGAGGACTGACACTAACCCACTCAATGCAGTAAACACTGGCTCTTGTGCCAGTGTTGTATTTCCTCCAACGCTAGTTCAAGTGTTGAAGGCTCTGCTTGTCACTAATGTGAATTTGCAGCAGAAACCCAGATTTTCACAAAACTCACGTAGCAAGAGCTACACTGAAAATGTTATGACAAACAGCTTTTAGCTCTGAAAAAATGTTTTGTATTACCACTGCTGCACTTATTAAATGAATAATTATAACAAGAAACAGACCTACCAATCAAGAATTTATTTGAAGCAATGTCAGTCAATTACAGACTCTCTCTCAGTGCAAGGGTGATGACAGCGTCCCAGTCAAGTATCTGGTTCTGTTTATTCAAATACACACATGCGGATAAGCAGCAATGGTCCCCTCAGGGCTGTGTCACTGCAAGGACCTCTTGCAATAGAGAACTCAGCAGTTGCTGGTTCCTAAAACAGCTCCATGGGAAGGGAGCTACGGCTGCAGCCTGTTCCCAGGCTGACATGCATACTGATGTCTTGAGGCCTGAGGGTCACAGCTTCACCTGTTCCCAAAGGATTGATTCCGGTGGCTGGAAGGGCATCAACACATGTGCCCCCTCCTTCCTTGCACATCCAGGATCCTTTCTGGGATCCTGGATAATACCTCCTACTGAAATCCTCCTGCGTAATTGCATCGGACTAGCGCAATAGCACTGTTTAAGTAGATAAAAATCATCCTACAGGAAAGGAAAAAGAACAGATTTTTCTGGATATCTATCACCTTTGCAGACTGATTTATTAAAATAACCATCATCACACACAGTTACAGTGCACAAACAATGGCCTAGATAATGTTCACCCTCTATAGAAACCCTAATTGACCCCTGACAGACTCCATCCAACATTTAGTCACAGCACAACTTTTGCTCATGGCACCAAATTCAACAGTGAGTTAATATACTCCTCTGCACCTAGTAGAGCCTCACTAAGAAAACAAGAAGAAGGTGAAGACAGCCTTTAACACTTTCCATGATTTCCCATTTTTTCCTCATTTATGCAAAACATAGCAAGAAGCTGTGTGTTTGCAAAGGACTGAATAAAAGGTATATTTATGTAATAATTCTACATAAGTAACAGCCATGGCAAAACCCAATTCTTTTTCTAGGCTGTGGTGCAGGTATAAGTACATAAGTGGAAGATAAAGAGATCTCCACATGCGTATGTGGAATGACCCTGGTCCTGTAATGCATCTGCTGCTTCATGTATTTAGTCCACACAGGGGGGAGAACCATAGGTGTTGGAAATGGCATAATTCAGATTAACAGTGAAATAAAGGAGCAAATAGAATCTAATTCTGTGTTTGTAGTTAAGCTCACATCTTCCAGATTTTCCATAAAAGTTACTTTTTCCCTGTTGCTTTGTATGGAACCTCACACTCTTTCAGAGACACACGATGTCTAAGTTCTTACATCACTACAGGGCAAAGAATCAGAGCACACCATCAGGGGCCATGAAGATGATCCTGTGTGGGAATGACAGACAGCCTGTTATCGCCTCCAAAGGTACCACATACACCCACCCAGTGGACAGAACAGTATGTACATAGTGCCCTACCTCCCATCTCTGCAAGCAGTAGGGGTTTGGAAGCCTTTCCCTCCAGCAATTAAACGAATATCTGTCCAGTGACACTTTATCATGCCTTATGGTAGGGAGATGTATTTACCGGCTTTTCCCAATCCGGTCTAGCTCTATTTGTCATGTTATTTTCTATGTGGGACGATGGCGGGGGTGAGAGGATGGCTTGTGATTTTATTTAGACTGCAAGCTCTGCGGCACAGAAACCTATAATTGAGCTGTGCCTGTCTCACTGATGACAATACACAAATGGTAAGTGTAAGAGAATAACAACTGTCTGAATCTTGGGGGGGTCAGGGGGAGAGAGAAGATACAATAAAATGAACCTTAACAAGGAGCAGTAGTTATTACGAAGTAAGGAAAAAGGACATCTAAGTACAAGTAACCTGGCAGATGACCTCTGTGGTAAGTTGCTCTTGCATACATGACAACACAGGTTCATACATGATCAAGAGAAACCCAGGATGCTTAGAGAAAATGCTTCAAGCATTCCTAAACTCGGTATTTGGCCAAGTGCCTCCACAGGCAGTTGAAGGAGCTGAGGTGGCGTCTGGCACAGCTCTGGGTGACATCTTCCCCTCCAGCTAACCTTCAGCTGTGAATAACGTACCACGGGTGAGGGCCTAAAGATACCCGTTTGTTAACTACAGTAACATTCAAACAGATTCCATTTCTAAACATCTACTGTAGTAAGATACAAACTCCCCAGACAAAGCAGGGGGGAGGCTCACCAGAAGATGGAAAAGTTCTCTTTACTGCACTGCTCAAAGCAACCTTGGAGTAGGATTACTTGAAACGATATGGCTATATTTAACCACTGGGATATGTTTCCAAAAATCCTCTGCTAGGAATCTGCAGAGGAAAAACATGCTTGTGATGCTTTTGATCTCTCTAGCGGAGCTGAATTAGCAGAACATGCCCAGGCAGCAGAGTCCTCCCCTCTGCTTTGGGGAATGACCAGATCTCAGCCCCACAAATCCAGAGGGGTTTTTGCACCCAGCTATGGCAACACTTACGCAACGCTGGGTGCTTAAAAATGCTCCAAATCTTTAGAGGAGCAGGTTAAAGTGGATGCCTGCTCTTTTCTCATTTTCCATAAGAAAAATAAGAGTATTTCCTTTTTTTCCCATTTCTTTGTTAATTATTTATACAAAACACATCAGCTCACCCACTTGGTGGGAATTACGCACACGTAGTTTGCTGCCTGGGTGATGCAGGTGGTTTCAGCTCATCTTATTCCTGCCAGCCAACTCATTAATGTGTCCCCAGCTATACCCTTGAAGTATGGGCTATATCACACCAGCATTCACCTTTATAATTTCAATTCACTAGAATGTTCTTTGAGAAAAAGAACACAGAAATATGGACAAGTGCCATAGGCACAAACAGTAATGAAGATTTCAGCATCTCATGCTCTTTTTGTCGATAAAATAAAGACTCAGAGCAGAGGATGGAGCTGGCAAGGGTCACATTGAGGAGGGAAGTGGATACCTGGCTCTAAAAAGTGAATTAAAACTCCCAGCACCACTCATTTCCAAGACCATGGTCCTTGCCAGGCTGCAGAATGTTCATACAGACTGTTCTTTGACATTGGGTGTCACATACATGACAGAACAGCTCATTTTCAGAATACAAGAAAACAGTCAAATATTAAATTAATAGTTGAATTGCCGTCACTGGGGTAAGGAAAACACAGCCTTCACCTTGACTTTCATAAAGTCCTTGGGAAGAAAGGAAACTCTGACCCAAGCTGCAGTACAAGATTCTTTTATGCCTGCAAGACAAACAGTAGTAGAAAGACTGAGCAGCATTATTTTACTGGTTCAGCTTGATATCTGCATCAGAAAGATAAGATTTGTGAAGAACGTCTGGTCAACACACAAAGAAAATAAATACCTCCTTTTTGTTATTTGATAACAGATGCTTGTATACACAAAGTGGTAATCCTTGAAAATAACACACCCCAACTGCAAACCCACATGCAAACCAGTTAGTTCCCTCCTCTATTCATAGGAGGGAACTGCGGTGTTGTTTCAGCCTACATGCCTTTCTGTTGCTCCAAATTCTTGTTTTGGGTGTCCCCCAGTTTCCCCAAACCTAGCATGGAACACTGAAGGAGTCTGGTGTACCCTCCTACAGATCCCTCAACCCCTTTCCCTTCAGCACTGACAGCTTTGCTACCGCCCCGCTCCTTCAGGCTTCAGTAGCAAGGGTAACACACCATCACTTCTCAGGCATTCACACCTAACATTCCAGTTCTTTCTAGAGCATCATCACTTGTCATTATTTCTTTCATTTTATTTTGAATCTTAGAAAAAAATAAATCTATTTCCTCATTAGTCTCTTCTCACGTATTTTTTCTCAGATATACATATAGGTATATAGAGATGTCTGATCTCCTTCCAATGCCACACTAAGTATTTCTTACAGTTACATTCAAGGTGGAAAACCCCCTCTACCTGTCCTGTAAGACACCTTGCTGGTACTTCTTTTATCCTTTCTTCCAGTCCCATCTTCAGCTGTGCTTTGGCTCTTGCCTGTGCCTGCCAACATACCCTTTCACTGGCAAGTGTCTGCCTTCAAGTTCACATTTTCAACATTAGCTTTCTTTTTACTTGTGTCTCTCCCCAGCCACTTCTAGTCTAGCTGATATGGACCTTTCTTTCCCTCACCTCACTCTCCACTTTCGTGCTCTGATTTTTCAGATATCTTATCCTTTGCCTTTTTCTTATATCATCTAATCTCCACCATTATCGCATCTGTCATGATCTATCACTTACACGTAACGAGTAACACAACCACCTCCCTCCCTCTCCTTGCCGTGCTATGCAAAGATATATGAAAGAAAATGCTCAGCTATCATACTGTGCTAAAACGTTGCCTCTAAAACCTCCTTCCAAACCTGAGCATTTTGCATGTTTCCTCACAGACAGAACACAGTCCCTATAGAACAAGACTGCAACAGACTGTCATTACAACCAGACTTGATACATAACATACAGCATATAACAGCTCACTTAAGCACTCTTATTTTTTGTTTACTTTATCATATTACAAATATAAGTGATATGCACCCTTTTCAATAGGTAAATCTGCCAAGATCCCCAAATCAACAAGGATAACCCTAGAAGGGCAGGTATTAGACAATACCTTCTATATAGTCCAGATTCTGCAGGATGCCAAATGTTGAGCTCTAATATCATCCCCGAAACGAGAGGTAAATTGAAAGAAAGGAAGAAAAAAAAAGATCTCTTGTTCTTCTATAACCAAATGATATTAGCAGAGATAACCCTACTCGGGTTTATTGACCTCAGTCTGTTTTTCATAAGCCTTTAGGAGTGGAAGCTGGTCTTGTTTTACCCTCCTTCACACAGTCATCAAGAACTAAGCCAGTATTATCTGAAGCTTCATTCTAAAAATCCAAATGCACTTCTGGTGGCGGTCTCCAAACATTCATGGTTCCAGAGGCTCTGCTCCATTCAGCTACACCCTCTATTAACCACAGGATTTTCCACATGCCAGCTGGAACTAATCATCCCAATTACAGGCTTTTGTGGAGAGGAATAGCTACAGTACAAAAATAGAGAGGTTTGGAAAAAAAACCACCACCCTGAAATAGGTCTTATGCAGAGGACAAGATATAGCAGAGATTATATAGAAGCCAGCCAACTCTTATCTGGAGCAAAGGAAGACAGGGATACTCCCTAAAGCACACAAACCAGACAAGATGACAATAGGGGATAGGTTCTCACCTAAGTGATTTTTCATGGAGCCAGTGGGGGTCCTTGTCATGTCATTCCTGGCACTGGGACAAGGTTGATAAGCACTGACGGTCCCAAACGGTTCTGCAGTACTAAACTTAATTTGATAAGGCTTATTAGCACTGGCTTTGAGCCTGACAGACCCAAGCTGTCTCTAATGCTCAATTTGGGCGAATTTGTATGATGCTCTCCAATCGTGGAACAATGGAAACAAGAATGCAGAGACCTGACCTGGCTCTGTGATGAGCTCACTAAGGTTTGGCGGGCTTTGTCGGCTTAGGATTGTGCCACATAAAAGCAAGTATACTCGCTTTCACACCCCCTTCAATGGCTTTGGAAGATACAGATGTGCTCCAGCTTTCTAAGCTAACACATCTGGCTGGACGTGAGCTGGCTCTTCACAATTCAGCTCACATGTGTGTTTGTTCACAGCATCAAAGAAAGATAAGCGACCACAGGGGGAAAGATGATGGCGGAAGGCTTCCTTCTGAGCTCTGTTGTATTTCTATTTAATGAGCAAAGTCAAATATTCATTTACAGCGTCTCCCCAAACAAAATTTACTCATCTTACAGACACTACCACCTTACAGACACTACAATAAGGATAAGGACACCTGCAGCTGACAGATTCATTTGAAAATGTAAGACCAGACATCACCTGGTTCAGTGTTTGAACTGACTGGACAGCCTTGCCTCTGCCACCTCTGAACCAGAAATACCAAACACAAACAGCAATTCCCATACTCTGGGGAATGCTTGTAAGCTCTAAGAGGAAAGTGCATGGAAATGCAGAGAATGAAGACTGCTGCATCTAAACAAACACTCTAACATACTCTTTTTTTCCGGGAATGCAGGAGACCTGCAAAAGGGTTATCTTCCTAGACACTGCAAGCAACTGTATGACCACCACCTCTATGAAGATACTTCAGTTCTTGCTTCACTATCTTTATAGTAATATGATAAAGAGCTCTGTAAGTATGCACACTTAATAAGAGCAAGCCAAAAGCATAACCCTCATTTTTTCTCATGTGAG
>JANEMJ010006724.1:0-38255 GCA_024361745.1 Cacatua alba
ACCTTAGTTACCGGACTGTTCTTATCTCAACCCGGGGGAGTTACATTCTTTCCATTCTCATCCCCATCCCTCCGGGAGCGGGGGGAGGAGGAAGGTGGGGTTGGGAGTGAGCGAGTGGCTGCATGGTTCGGAATTACCAGCTAGGCTTAAACTACGACAAGATGTCAACCTAATTTCTTTCTCTTCTGATATGCTGAAGAGAAAGCCATGTGACCTCTCTAGGCTATGTGCTATAACCCGCATGTTGTGAAGTAAGAGGAACTATTGCAAAATAATATATGGCTTAGTGTAAAAGACATCAGGAAGTTCCTCTTTACCATTACATTTTTAAGGGCATTCCAGCACTTTGCTACAGTGGAAGTTAGGTACCTTTCTCTCTTTTGTACTCCCCAGCACGTGCCTCTGAATTTTGGGGTAATTACACGACTAAAAAGAAAACACTGATATCTTAGACTTTGCAGCTGTAAATATTTCTGCATGTGCTCAGCTTTAAACACATGAATTGGTTCATTTATGTTACCCTGTCCCAGATCTAGCAACTCAGAGGTTTAGGCATATTTGCAGGTCAAAAGTCTTATTTTCAAAAAAATCAAA
Organism: Cacatua alba; assembly: GCA_024361745.1. NCBI lineage: Eukaryota > Metazoa > Chordata > Aves > Psittaciformes > Cacatuidae > Cacatua > Cacatua alba. The sequence goes on from JANEMJ010006724.1 coordinate 595, forward strand.
CAGTATTTAGGGAGGTTGGGGGGTGGGGAGAGGAGTTACGGATTCATTTGCAGTCTTAAAGTGTGATATGATCCTTACAAACAGAAGCAACATCATTTGATGTAGCTCATATGAACAGGGTTCAGATTTGAATTCAAAAGTTCTACATACAAAGGTAACAACTTGTGCTATTCTGTGATTCTGATTAGTGATAAACAATTAGTTGTATTAGTTTATATCTGTAACAGGTCACTTGGTGAGGCATACCCAGCTTGCTAGCCAGCCTAAAAGGAATATTCTCTGTATTTATCTCTTGATAATTGAATGCATTAAAATAGTTACCGCATGATTGCCAGTTTTAGAATGAAAATGGCTACTACAAAGCAAGGAAGAAACGTCATTTTTAATCCATATTAGTGTTGAGTCAGTCTAATCTATGGCACAAGATGGCTTTTATGCTCATATAAATAGCTTGGCTAGGGAAATATCTTCTCTTTAACATTACGAATGTGTAGCAACAAGAAAAAAACAAAGTTTACCTAATATGTCATTTGAAGATCAAGTCAAGATGTTCCAAATGTATTGGTTTTTTCCACTGAAAATGGATGTGTTACTAGATCATTATCTCTTCCTACATTGCTTTGACATTTTATCCAATATTAAATGTACATTTTGTTTTCTCCAGAAAATACAGTAATAAATTTTAAATTTCTTTTCTTTATAACTGTAGAAGCTACACAACAATTTGGCTTTACATTTTTTAGTGCTTTGCCTCTGTACCGGAAGATACCCTTAGAAAAGACAATAGTGCAGTCTACATTCCTGCAATTACTGTATATTATATTTAATTGGAAAGAAGGAATCTACTGAATATTTAAAATAGACATAACACACTTTGCCAGATTATTGTGAAGCACAGACACAGAGAGTTGTAAAATCTTCGTAAATTGTAAAGGCATCTTCATTAAAAGATAGGTCTAGATTTCCCAGAAAAACTGTGAAATATGGAAATCAATATCAAAAAATTTAGCCTTAAGAAATAGCCACAATGAGTAGCATGCCTTGCTTTGCAAAACATGGGGAAGCAGATGACATTCACACAACCTAGCAAAGAGGAATTAAAATGGAACATCCTTCTATGAGAGAGGATAATTGCATTTTAGAAAAGTTTGTGCATAGAAAAGAAAGATGTGAACTGACTTCACTGTATGCTTTTGGGAGGATACTATAGCTATTGCTGGCAGCCTATGGGAAGCTTAACAGTCACCTTAATCAACATTCCTCTGTATTTCACTATTTGGGCACGCTGGCTTTGTCATGAGAATGTTATGACTCCTTTGCTCCATCATTACCATTTACCTTTGCCAGACTTCCCTCTCTCAAACTATCTGTCTTCTATTTTGCACTGAAGGAAGACAAAAGCCAGGGATGAGTCTAGTCACTAGAAATCTATCTTATTAATCTCTAAGCTTGTTTGAACAGGAATCTGCTTTCCAATAACGTTACCGCTGGGCCTGTTTTTTTCATGTCATTTAACTTGCCTGTAGCAAAGAATATACTAGAATTCAGACATGCTGCAGAGGTAGGTCTCTCACGACAGCTTGCAGTACACTAAGTCACAGCGTAATCTTGAGTGATTACTTTAGAGCATGCTTCTTTTTGGAGAAAAGCATCATCCATCTGTGCTGTCTTTATCAAATTAAGGACTGTAGAACTCACTGGCATTTTGGTAGCTATATTTTTTCCTTCTCTGTCCAAAACAACATGGTTAAAAGTTCCACCATTCTCCCAGTTTTCCTTCACTGATGATAAAAGAGCATTGGGGGATCTAGGGTGGTCAGGCAGGGTAGTGGCCACCTGCCATATATTTTCATATGCCATCAATAAGCATTAGCTCTTCTGGAAAAAGAAAGGTGGTGAAAATTGGAGATGTTAAGAAAATTAAATACTTTTTGGTACTGGAAGTCTTCTCGGACATACCCCACATTGAATCTAAAAAACACATGGAGAGAGGGGATTATTCAGCTTGAACATTGCCAGACTATCTGCTGCCTTGCAGAGGGCTAGATCATCATCAATAAGAAAGGGCTTATTTTAGTTCTGAGGTTTTCAGTTACCATTACACATGTACACAAATGTAACTTAGTAAACGGGTTTAACTGTTTTTTTTCTTACCTGAAGAGATATATATTAAGAAGAATAAGTCTCTCTGACGAGTTAGGGCACCTACCACAAATGGATCTGACAAGAACCATTGGGAGACCTGAACTCTTCCACATGCACATCCTTTCTACTCCGTATCTGGTAGACATCATCTCTTAGTTGCATCAGACAGATGTAAGGTGAAAGGAGACACAAGACTGTATCAACTTTACTAATTATTTGTGTTGTAGTCTTACTGGCTACCCCAACAAAAGGATGACTTGCAGAGGAGCCAGGCTTCTCCAGGTCTTGGCTGCTTTCCAGCCACATGGCTACCTCATAGACAGCCAACATCAGTTGGAAAATTAATGTATTTGTTCATTTAGACATGATATTTAGAGAGAAGTCCCATATGGTCTAGAGGACTTGCTTTAGGCTTAAATAAGTCTGTGATTTCAGATGGGAAATACTGAAGAGGAGATTTTAGTTTGAGGAAAGAGACTGTTCTTAAGAAGCAATGCAAGCAATGCAATGAAGTTATTTGAGAGGGGTTTATTTTTAACTCCAGGTCTCGTTCAGATATGTTTATAATAGTGATGGAGTAGGATGATAGCTGAGTAAGAGACTCATCTTTATTTCCACATCTCCTGGCATGGATCAGGTTTTCAAGAGTTTCTGTTGAAGCGCTGTCAACGCTGGTCTCATCTTCCAGGATTTCTTTTTTAGTCCTTGTTTTCCCTTCATGATGATCATGGAATATACTACTCGCTCTGTCTCAGCTCTGTGGGAGGAAGAATGAAATCAGAACAATAAAGACTGAAGGCACATAGTAAGAAAGACATAATGCTGGGAGACACTGAGGAGAAAAAGTAGAGCAAATGTTTGATGCAACGAACCTTCAAAGTAGAGTGGGAAGGTCTGTGGAATCACAAGAAAGGACTTGAAAAGTAAGCAAATTTGGAATATTCGAAGACATAACTAATGATGTTCTAATAATTAGCCCAAGAAAACAAGCCAAATGGGAACAACAAACAAACAAACCCCACCACCACCAAAACCAAAAAATCCAACCAGCCTCAAAAATAAACAAGGATGAATAACACAGTGAGAGTAGGTTGTTTGTAGCTGTCATGCCATGTAAGTCATGCTTCATACCTTTAATTTGCATTTAATATTTAAGAAATAGTGCTAGTTTCTAACCGACAACAATTTCTTCCTTTGCTTGGAGGGGGTGGGTGTTGCATGGCCACTCTTCAGCTAAGATCCGGATACTTTCTGAGCAGAACCAAAATCAATAGCAAAATTCAGAGATTTTCTGACATTTGCTTTGAGTACTAAGGTAACTTAAAAAACTTTTTTGGGTACAAATTTTACTTTTCCCACACAACTTCTAAATTTCAATAAGGAGAGTCAACATCCCTTAAGACCTCACCTCCTTTTTGGTTGCAGATATAATTATTATTCATTAGTTATTCTATTGCAGCAGCTGTCTAATGGCCCTTTCTGTGAGATACCTTATGATCATAGAGCCCTTGCTCTAAACAGCTTCCAATCACTAGGTATTTGGACTAATCCCAAGTAACAAGAAAATAAAACCACCACTTAGAAGACTGGTGAAATTCGGGCTGGGAGCACTGGTATAGAGTCATTATCAGATTTTGCCCCTCAGCCTGCACACATATCCACAGTTACATTTAAATACCTTTAAAAGATATAAACTTCTATACAACCACACAGAAGTTTTTTAAACGGAATTAAGAATCATACAATACTGAAACATCTAGCATGCCTGTATCTTGACAAGTCTTCTTTCATGATTGGTGTACAAAAAAGAGCTTTCATGTTACTCAGAGCATCTTAAACAAGTGGGACATCAGAAAATAATAGTAGACTTGTTTCCAGGTTTACTGTGAAAGAGTACCACAGCATTTTATCCGTTCATGGCTTTACTTGACTTGTTTATTTCTTGGTAGCTCTGGAAAAATATTTTAATAGCCAAAAAATCTGTGTACTTAGACACACAAAACCCCAGCATACAGGAAGTCTATTTCCTCACAGAGACACTGTCATTTATATATTCTGCCCTCTGTCTTTAATTGACTGGCATCACATGGTAGGCTGTACCCTATGACTCCTGCAAAGAAGTTTGATGGGTGCAGTGTTGCCTGGTAGATCCACACAAGTCCCTGTGCACTTTTTACTGTGTGGTTTTCACTGCACACCACAATCCCCCAGCATTTCTGCACATATATTTTACATATCCATAAGTAAGGAGGATCACATAATTTACAGCAGAATTTTCTGCAAGTCTGTTCCTCCCCAGAGCTTTGCATATGGCCCTAAAGGTAATATGTCTTACAGGTGAAGCTGGGAGTATACGCAGAGATATTCAGTGTAGAGGAAATGGCAGTGTTTCTTCATGGAAATGTGGGAAGCAGCGGGGTTTTCAAGAGGGCATGATATATACTAATAGCTGACATAAATTGAAGGAAACAATTTACACACATTTTAATGGTACTATAAAATTTGGGAATTCTGCTACCAATCCTGACCACCATCTACTGGCAACTTATCTATTCCACACAGAACCCAAAGCAAAAAGGTTTAAAATACTGGAAATAGCAGTAGAAAGCCCAATCCTGTGAGATTCTCACCAAAGTTTCCAAAAGGAAGAGGTTTACCATTGAGGTTGGACTTGTTTTTGCAGAGGGAAGTTTGAAGTGAAACATAGAGAACCTCAGACAGGAAACACGTTTCTTTAATCCAAACGATATATTGACTATTTTGAGAGTTTATGCAAACTGGCAGGTCAGGGAACTTAATGCTTACGTTAAAAAGTCAAAGGATGATGTCACGAAGAAGGAAATGATAGCAAGATCCTTTTCTTGCTAATTAATCACCTTGCAATGCTCTAGGACACCCTGGCAGACGATGCTACGGCAGCATAGGGCTTTGTCTTCTTACACAGTTTCACAAGGATCGGTTACTACTGTTGGTCTTTAAATAAACGTAATAACAAGTAGCTGCTTCTTAACTCATCCATTTCCAAATCCAATTTCTTTAGAATATGTTGTGCTTTAGAATGAGACAATGAGGGAATTTCTCACTTTTACAAGACTTTCACAACTGGCTACAGAACAAGTTATTAGATGAAAGTTTGCCTTGCTTGCTTTATTGATGGACTGAGGACTTTGTCATGTCTCTAGATCTCCGTTTTTACAAGTGGGAAAACTGTATATAGATACTTTATCCTGAAATTTGGAATTTATTCTGCATCCAGAGGATACCAATAGAAGAACAGTTATAACAGTCACGCTACTAATTTTGCTTTCAGAGAGGAGTAAATTGAGATGTTGGATAAAAACCATGGATTTTGAATGTGTGGTTAGTAAAAGAGTGAAATAGGATGAAAGATTCGTCTTATTCATCTTAATAAATTCAGGGAAAGCCACAAACAGTATTCTTTCATATTCTTTTACTTTCAGCTGCAGGCCTAAAGGGTATTTTTAATGCAGAGGAACTAAATTATGCTTGTCCAATGTATTTTCCATCATCTTACAGTTATATATCACTGTGCACATTTACATGTATTGAATCTTTCTGCAATATATTTGTGGCTGATAGCCAGTGGGATTAATGGAATGTATGAAATGCCAGAGAAATTGTGTAGGTTGAATCCGTAAAACAAAAGCGAGAAAGCAGGGTGGTCCTCTGAGTTCAGTTTTCACTTAATCTACTGAGTCATTTGGTGACCTTGGACAAGCAGTCTGACCTTCTGGCACTGTAGTGAGGCCAACTGTAAAGCAATGTAAAACCAAATGTGGTTGGAGTAGGACAGTATGCCCTAAGCACCCCCTCTGCTCATCAGAAAAATCCTCTATAAGGCACTACATTAATATGTGTTTGTTTGCATTTTTAGTGATCAAACTTGGAGGAATGGTTATTCTTTGAAGGCATGTGCCAAGCCTTACTGAGCTACTTCCTCTCTCTGCAGTGTTTCTTTTCTAGATTCCTCCATTGCCAGATTGAGTTATAGGCTCAATGAAAAAAAATAAAGCAAAATCCGCCACCAGGCCTTTCAATGATTCCAATTTTTCTAAGCTTGGGAACCAGAAAAGCTATTTCAGAAGAAGCTAATCACTATGTTCTGAGCCCACTCTGAAAGAAAAATTTTGAGATTTGAAGGGTCCCTCTGGTTTTGCTTGTTTTTGGTTTTCTTATTTAATGGCTGTGAGGTGAGCCCAAGGCCAGACTGAGGATTGCATCAGGAAAATGGAAAGATGAAGAGAGGAGAGAAAGAATGGCCTCAGCCCTAAAATAGCACTGTAAAGGGCGTTTTACTTGGAACTTCCTTTCAGCTGACATCAGTCAGGGTAAGAAAAAGATTTTAGTTCAAAAGTGTAAAGCTAATCCAGAGCATTTAAGGCCGGATGTAACACTTATATCTATTTGGTGTCTTGAAAAAAAATGAGGTTCCACCTGGACTAGAAGTTTAATATTTTTTTTTCAGTTTCAGAAACATTTGGTTTGTTTTGATGTCTTTGACCCTGGAGAAGATGAAGGCAGCACACAACTCAAAAAATACTCAGAAAATACACACTCAGAAAAATGAAAGGAACTGAAGCGCAACAGCAGCTACTGGGTTCTTGTATTTCTGGTGAGATGGAGATTTCAGGCAGAGCTGGTTTAGAACAGAACAGGGGTTTTAAACCAGACTTCTGATAGTCTCTGATGTCCAAAGCTAGCGTCGCTGGGAATTTTTTAGTATAATGCATAAGCAAGATACCATTTTCTTTTTGCTCAAAAGCTAGTTTCATCAGTGGAGCTCCATCAGCCACGGCTTGTAAACCAAAATAGGTTTCTATGTGTATTTTCACTAAAAAGGGCAGCATAGCAAGACTGGGAGCCACTTAACTACAGAAGTGCTCTTCAGTAGGAAATAGGTTTGTCTGAATCAATGCTTGCAATGATGCATCCTAGGTCTACCCCATACTCAGAAAATTCAGTGATACTCATGTTAGCCAGACCGAATAATTGCCGCCTTCTACTAAATTTTCTGTCACACTTTCAAACTGTAGCATAAAAAACTGACAGCAAGCAACTTGAACATGAAATTTCAATGAACTTCAACAGTGAGCATGCTTCCCCCAGATGCAGAAATGGGTGGAGAAAGCAATGCTAGCATCAAGTACATAATGGGACGAATATAAGTAGAATCTTGGGCCAAGTGATGAGACCCATCAGCGATGAGGAATAGGAGGATTTGTTCCTTTTTCATTCCAGTTTTTTGTGTTGTACACATGCTTTTAAACAACTAGAGATGGTTTTCGACCCTAAGTAACAGTCCATAGACTAACCCCAGCAGTAAAGTAAGCTGCAACTAGTGTTCTCAAAACAGTATCAGACATATACCACAACCCCGTATTATAAAAATCAATGCTATCTCCAAGAGACTGGCTTCTTTATTTAATTCTTGTGTGAATGAAGTGGTCCACTGACAAGTGAACAGATTCATAATGTGCTAATCGCTTTCCCTGATGCATAATTCTGAAAGCCACTATGCTACTTAAGCTGTGTTTTGTCTTTGTACTAACATTAAGTGGAAAAGAAGAGGTGAGGGAAAAGGAAAAACAAGTCTTTTCATCAGGCAGGTTTGTACATGCTTAGCCAGCTCTTCTGTTCTGGTTTTAAGGCAGAAGAAAAAAAACACTGAAACATAAAGCAGTGTGGATTGTATGGAAAAATTGACTCAGATCAAGTGCCTGGCCAACACCACAAAATGGACTGGAGACAAATCTGATAATTAGAAAAAGCAGTGAATAACAAAATATTTTTGACTCATGCCATATCAGGCCGACTCTGAAAATTCTCCGAAGCAGCAAAACAGGATTTCATTCCGTGCAGCTTATTGCAGTTTTATGCTACAGAAATGACACTGACTTCAGAGGCATTGTACTGGTGTAATACTGGAGTCGGGCATTAAGCCCAAATTCACCTTATTCTTCCATGACAGTTCATTTTCACAGCTATTTACTCAAATTGTACAAAAAAACAGGTAAATCAGAAGTGACCGCACTTACGTCAATTTTGTACAACTGACATAAACAAGATTAGACGCACTGCTATTGTATTAATCTGATTTACAGGGCCTGGAATTTGTTTTTGTTTTCTTTTTAGACCAACTGGCCAGGGTAAACACATATGCTGACCATTCCACAGCAAGAGTGGGATAAACATCATGACCATCATACAAGGGATACCATATAGGGGTAAGTATGTCTGATGCCTGGTTTTCATCTGCTGCTGCCACTGCCACTGCCAAGTCAAGCAGGTAGTGGAGGCTGGAAGGCACCGTGATAGGAGCTGGAAAAGAGAAAAGATTTGCCAGAAAGAAGTCAAATAAGAGCAAGAGAAGAACAATGCCTATGAAGAAGCCAGAGCATAAACAGGGACAATACCAGGTAAAAGAACCCAGGAAACAGCTGGAACAAGCAGTAAAGTGGAGAAACGAGGAATGCCTCCAGAAGAAAACAAAGCTGAGAAGAGATGAAGCAGAAGAAGGTATGAAAGGGGAAAACAAGTACCCGAACAAGAATCTGAAATGAGGTAAGAGGATGCACAGCGACCTCTTGTCACAGCTGTGGTAAAATGTATTCAACCCCATTCAGAGAAGCAAGATGGCAGTAGTCATAACAAGCATAGGTACCTTCAGTGTTCTTACCTGGATGCTTTAAAATGGTTACAGAAGATTAAGATCAGTCTTTAGAAAGCACTTATTTCTGTTGCACCCTTTTTACATATAGCAGGATTGCCGTTTCTGCTTAAAGAGAGTCTGAGGAGTTATAAGAGATATTTAGTATAGTAGCATGTGGCTCCATTTTTTCTTTGGAGGTATATGAGGAAAGTCAGGTGAGCAGAGAGTCAGTTCATGCTGTTCCTCTCCCCAGAATGTTTGATTCTTATGGGATTTTCAACTAGATTTTTTTCACTTTCCTTAATATTAATGAACAGCAAAGAAATGTTTCATGTAACAATTCTGGCTGGAAGTTTCTTGGATGTAACGCTTTCCAAAAGGTCTCTGTTGGCTTATGCCTTTCTGCCTCTCTCTTTCTGGTACTTCACTTCTAGAGCAGTACATCAATGATACAGAGGAATGGCGAAGTGCAGTGTGATGGCAACCTGTAACCTCTGGCTTGGAAAGAAGATTCCCATGTGCAATTTGGAAGCAGAAAAAAGTGGAGCTGAGTGAGGAACTCTACTTTTTCTAAGCTACATTGAGCTTTCCTTGTAACTGAACTTGGTTTGCTTGGCAAGGTTTTGGCAACTGGGGGACTGCAGGAGTGTTCTCTGAGAAAAGATAAGAGGCTGCCCACTGCAGTACACGGCTGAGCCTATCAGCCAAGCTGGTGACATCTCTTGGAAAACATTTTAAAAAGGTCAAAATTCACTCACAGCAGTGTGAAAAGTAAGGAAAGTAAGTGTGAAAACAACCCTGTGAATATCGAGGTCAGAGAGGAAAGAGGAGAAAGAGGTGCTCTAAGTGCTGGAGCAGAGATTCCCCTGCCGCCTGTGGAAGAGACCACAATGGGGCAGATATTCCACTGCAGCTAGCCAATGGAGAGGACCATGTTGGAGCAGATATCCACACTGCAGCCCATGGAAGATGCCATGCTGATGCAGGTTTATCCTGACTACAGGACTGTGGAGATGACTCACAGGAGAAAAGTGTGAAGAGGAATGAGTGGCAGAAAGGAACTGTTACAGATTGAACCCATAACCTCCCATTCCCCATCCCCTTGCACTGCCCTGGTCATGAGGGGAGGATGTTGGGACTGAAGGAGTGAAGTTGAGGCCAAGGAAAAAAAAAAAGAGGGAGGGGAGGTATTTAATTTCTTTCTTTACTTCTCACTATCCGACTCAATTTTTATTTGCAATAAATTAAATTAATTTTCTCCATCAAGTCTGTTTTGCCTATTGACAATAACCGGAAAGTGCTCTCTCTCTAACTCGACCCACAAGTTTTTCATTATTTACTCCCTCTGTCAGTAGAGGACGGGTAGTAAGAAAGCAGCTGGAGGGGCATAATTTTTATTTGGCCACTCCCTTCTTCATGTCATTTCCTTTAACTTCCTTCCTCTCAAGGAATATTGAAGCCTAATAAGTAAAGGTATCTCACGATGTCACCCACAATGACTTTGCTTTAAGAAGTAGGTTTGCTGAACCAAATAGCCTGATATGTAAAAGCTGATGAAGATTTTGAAGAAAAGAAACATTAGAAAAAATAAAATATAAAGCAGAATAATCACAAACACCAAATAAAACTTTCCCCCTCTGTGATCTCTGTGCTTGAGTTGTTGTATTAAAGGGAAAGCCTAGTTTCCAAATGAGCCATAACTAAGAAGTTACCTGTAAATAGCTAAGTACTGCTTGTGTATTGTCATTTGCATAACAAATAAAGGAGATGTTGTAAAGCTCTCAACTTTCAAGTGCTGTTCTGTCATCTGCATCATACATAAAAGAAGCAATGCCAAATTTAAATAGAGTTTTGGAGAGATGTGTTTCTTGTTTTCTTGATGTCTAGTAGCTCTACACATCAGACAGTGACAAAAATGTCAGTATCACCAAATTGTCAAAGCTATTTGACTGTTTTGATTTGGATCAGAAACTAAACATGCAAAAATTCTACATGAAACAGAAACAACTTCAAAGTGACTCCTGGAAAAAAATAAAGTTTTAAATAAAAAATTGCTCTCTGAATGAAATCTGTCCAGATTTATGCGATGAATGTTACTCATGTAACATCCAAAACTCACTGAAGTCACTGAAATGGTGGGAGTTCTTTCACTTATGTCACTAAAATTTGGATGACACCCACAACACGCTGTTGGCATCTATAAAATCCTTAAAAAATAAATGATGTAAGGAAAATGGTCAGTTATGGAGCTCTTCTTTTCATTCTTCGTGTCAGAGGCAAATAATGCTTTTCTATGTTAAGAAGTGTTTTATTAAGATACATGAAGGGTAAATGGAAGCAAAGATTTAAAAAAGGTATTTGTATTATTCTGGAATCAGGGATTACAGTACAGAAAGTGATTTCCTTGTGACTGGATGGACAAATTGTACTAAATGGTATAAATATAGTTCACTATGAAGAACAACAGCAAAATTAGGTTAATTACCATTTGTGATCTGGCATTATGGCATGTTTCAGGATCATAGGAGCTTCTGAAAGAGGAAGCATTTTGTAAATATTACTTGTACTATTCAGATTCTAGAAATATTGCAGCCTTTTACGTATCACATTGTATATTCCCAATGCAGGAAGAGAACTTCAAATCTACAGCTACTCCTATGTCAAAGGTAAAACAGAAGGTAGAAAAAGGCAGCTTTTGTAGACCCCTTATCTTCAGAAATCCACAGCTTTCCGGTATGCATTTAAATGCTGAAAAGACAGTCATACCTTCAAAAGAGTTTCTCTGGGTTTAAAGGCAGCAGAGGGGCTAGCAGAAATACTGAAGACCTTTCATTGTCCTGTCTTGGCTCCTTACTTCCTCATCTGTCAGCTTTCATCCTGAATAGAGCTGTAAATGTCTGTCAGCTGGTGAAGTACTTCATTCAGTCTATGAGCTACTTATATCAGCTAATGGCTAGATATGCTACAATGCCAGCCCATGTTCTAGTGTTGATAATGCTTCTTAATCCTTGTCATATAGTCACAGAAACTGAAAGGCAATGTTTACAATAACCTCTAGAGTAATTGCTTTAAATAAACTGGGGAAAATAAAATCAGTAATCCTGCCCTGAACCTGTATTATACTTAAGTAGAGACAAGACTTCCCAGAAACATTATTATTGGGGCAGTTTTATGCTGTGCAGATTTTCAGTACTTTTTAGAGATCAGATATAATCAGGTCAAGAGTATTTTGGCTCTTTAAGGTATGTCTAATATATAAAGAAGATGCTGAATTCTGATCTGTGACACTTGTTATTTTAATCTTTAATCTTCACATGGCTTTGCTGGAACATCATAATTTTAACCAATAGATACATTAGCTGCCATTGAAAAGTCACCTGTTACCCATGTATTCTCAGATTCCCTTTTTCTCACAACTCAAAACCATGCACAAAGGGTATGCATATGTCACCCATGTTACTACTGCTTTTTCCTGCACTTTGTTTTTGCTGCTTGCTGCCATCTGAGCTGTGATTGGCTGAACTACTTTAAGTGGATGGTTCCATATGCCCTGATGTGGCTTGATTAATCTCAGCAGAGTTTTGTGTTGCCATGAAGACCTGTTCACCTAGAGCATCTTAGAAGAAATGAGGCGGAGAAGTATGTAAGAGATTTGCTTGAAGATGCATCTTCCTGGAAGTCTGTAAAATGTAAAAATTTGACATTCTGGTTCTACATGGCTTCTCTGGAAGCTACAGCAGTGCTCTGCTTTCCAGAGTTATGGAAATGGAACCACATATCTGTCCAAATAGTTAAAATTATTTACCATGATTTTATATTTTTGAAAAATAGTAGATGTTTGCAGAAAGTCAAAACAAAGCACTTTTCTAAAAGAAATCATACTTGTCAACTTTTGAAAGTTGCCAGAAGTTGGAGGCGCTTTGAGGCCTGTATCACCTAAGACAAGATTTATGGCAGTAAGATAATGCAGTCAAGATGTTCCAAGTTCACCTTCCTTGCACCTTTAACCACCATTATATTTCACTAACTCCCAACATTAGCTGAATCTATTAGAAATGTTAGTTACATGGGAGAAAATCCTAACATTGCTTATACTTCACTGTTTGCAGATGGTTACTTGACCAGAAAGGACAGTTAGTTATGATGATATATAAAATTAAAGCTAGTAAAGTGAGAAATGAAAAGCTGAACATTTTTGATGTGTGTTTGCACAACCTTGCTGTTCCCAAGTTCTGGTTAAAGCACCTATTTTTATTTCAGCTTAAGACTGGACTTTTTTCTGCACAGAGGTTGCCAAATGCGACAAACCTTAAACTGTTTGTCAGCAATTTACAGCACGGTGAACACAGTGCTCCATGCTGGGTTTATGGATGAGTTATGATGACTACTCTGTTAAAGAAGTCTGTACTCAATCATTTAGTCAATTGAAAAGAGAAACTCAATTTTCATGTGATCAAGCACAGAGTTATGTCAGACTGACAGCAGTATTTGGCAAGAAACTCTTCCTTCTCTTTGGAGAACTGTACAGGAAAAATGAAGTAAGTTAAAGGACAAGGCTTTATTCATTGTCAGCAAACAATGGAAAAACAAGGGTGAATTCTATGCCTTAGATACCAGGATGGGAATTCTAGATGAAGATGCTCTGCTTGCTTCAGCTAAGATTGGAAATGAATTCTTAAATAACACATTAAAAATCTATTTTTGGCAAAGGTTGCATGAAGATCACAGAAGATGACATCCATAAGGGATCACCCCGCAGTTTTTATAATGATGTCATTGCTGGGATAGGTCTTCAGTTACAGTTTATGACCACTCAGCACAGATTTTATCAGCAGCATTTAGACCTCAAATCTTCGTGTTCTGGTTTAAGAAAACTCTCACAACTAATACCCACTTTCAGTTCATTTACTGATACAATACTGTAGCCTGCTAGATTGCATAAGTAAGTACATCTGTTTTACTGTAAAGCAAAAAAAGTCTGGAAGAGTCCTGGAATAAAACACCCTGGAGCTGAAAACCTTTCATCAGTTACCAGTAATATTTTATACTGATATTTTTAAAGCATTTCTGTTTACCTATCTGGTTCTTCACATTACTCCAGAATATCCTTACAATTTACTTTCATGTTATGTTTCCAGTTATACTTTGAGGTCAGAGTCTGATTTATTAACTTGTCCTAAATAAAAATTGAAAACATTTGGTGGCTGGAGCCTTTCATATTTATGCTCCACAATTATAGAATCAGCTTCTTATTTATATTCGGAAATCAGAATCCGATTTGGTTTTTGAACCAAAACTAAAGAGACGTGTCTGATGCTGGTTTTAATTAGGTCAGATCTTAACTGAAGTTTACTGGGTCTTTTTCTGAATGATGATATAGAAAAACTCTTATAAGATCACTACCCTTTTCTAATGATTAGCGCTTTGTTAGACTTTTGAAAACATAAAGCAATTCAGAAATCTCAAGCATTTATTTGCATAAAGCTTATTTATGTGGGAGGGGTGGTGAAATGAGATACAAGTACTTTAATACATAAAAATTGCATGAAATAAAGCCCTTTAGTACATAGATGGAAAAGTCTCTGTAATTCTGGGTCATTCTGACACAAAATTAACCTGCCTTTACAAATAAGACCAATATATCAAAACTTAGCAAAACCTTGCCTTAGATTCTTATCTTCTTGTTAGCTACCTCCACCCCTACTGACTTCTCAGAAAATTTCCTGGCCTCTTGTTTTTCTTCTCAACTTTCCTGTTTTTTCTGTTGGTACAGAAATTGAGTATCATTCTTTTGGTACAGAATTGAATAGCACTGAACAGTGAGAAAGTCTTGCATGTGAACCTAATCTGCTCAAGTACTGACTTGCAATTTCAGCATAAAATTTTTATCTTAGAATTTAGTACACACGTCAATAGGGTTAACTTTTTTTGAGAATTAGTTCATCTTTACTGGTTGGTGATTCTCTGTGTGGGAGTCTGTGGGCTTTCTGAGGAACACAAAATAGAGAAGGAGCAGTGGCACTCACATGACCCCAACACTACTTCATGCCATTGGAGAGAAACTGAGTTGTAAAATAGATGTCCAAAGGCTAATTGAAAAGGATCAAGCAATTATTGTAAATAATTGCTCTTTCTGCTGTGCAAGGGAATCCCCACCCAACTTTGCAACTGCTGCCAGGGACTTGCCTTGAGCTTTCTGTCTTCTTGTAAGAGAGGAAATGGAGAGGCTAATGACTAATTCCACTAAGGTATCTACCTCTATTTCTGCTACCCCATTTCCAGGCATCAAAGCCAAAAAGAAATTTGCTTTCAGGGTAATACACTTCTCTTTAGCTCTTTTTCAATGCAGGGTTTTTTAAGCCTGGAGAATAAATTCTTTAGCCCCTTTCAGAAAGCAGCCCCTCAAAAGAAAAGAGTGGTTAGACCTGGCAGAAAGCAAAGTTAAATAGAAATGTAACATATAAAAAACTTGATGAAAGAAACAGCTGTCACTGAGCTAGACTAACCAAGCCCTTGCAAAACCGCCCCAGGCAGGCCTTACTGAGAGTATGTAAGGGTATAAACTGAGCTCACAGAATTCTCTGAATTACCCTTTCCTTCTCCATGAGAAGCTATAAAATTGCCCACTGGAACCGTCATCTGATGATAGTTGTTGGTAGCAGGGGAGAAAGAATGGGTAAGGAGCTCCTGCAGTGTGTGCATGATGTACTTTTGCTAAGAACAAGACTTCAGCTTTTCACCCCAGTGCTGCTTTTCAGCTGAAAAGAATAAACCTCATTGTTCTCAGGCTTTCATTTAGGTTTGGTGTAACTTGAAGACTGAAATTAGTGTTTTCAAAAGAATATTCAAATTGTGTTCTATAGTCTGTGAAATAAAAAATGACTTTTGAACACTAATGTCCTCTCCTTATGCAGAAGGCAATTGCTACATATGCAACAGAAGTCTAGCCAGGACTGAAAACAGAGAAGAAGAAAGAATAGATCTCTCTAAACCTACTACAGATTTCCAAGACATCCATTCACCCACTAGAAGTGTGTTTATTTTCACCTTCCTGTCTCAACAAGACCTACAGAAGAAAGCTGAATGAGACCGTAGGAATGCTGAAAACCTTTACTCACGGAAGAACATTGTTGGTAACAATTCACAAACATCCCATAGGAAATGCTCTGGATTGAACCATGAGGTTTTTTTCTGAGCTCCACATGCAGCTAAACCTAGCTGATAAGGTCAGAGAGCTAAAAGGTTTGTGGTGTTGTTCCTAGATGCCCAGACAATGGCAAAAGTACATTTTCCTCCTTAGAAGCCATGATAGACATGTTTATGAAAGATTTTTTTGGGGTTTAACATTCATGCCCTGTTTCTTAATAGTTTAGTGCTACCAGTCACTCAAGTACAACAAAGAGGTCAGCAAAAGGGCAACAATGTCATTTCAGAAAGGTCTGCTGAGCTTTATCTTCCTTGCTATCATTTTGTGACATAAGCTTTTGGGGAGGGAAGAGGCAGTTTTCACCAGCAGCTTATATGCAGCAATGGCAACTCTCTCCCATGGCAATGTTCCTTGTAATACTAGCCACACATCTGACATATGCAAACAATGCTGAAACCATGGAAGTTAGAATGTATGTATTGTTTCTAAAACTGTCTGTGTGTGTATAAATATGTAAATATATGTAATGCTTATGTAAAGAAATAAATATAAAACTACTGACACTGAATTTAGCTGTGGCAAAAAATTGAGACTCAAAAAGCAGCAGGCAGGTCTTTGATTTAGCCTCTTGAGGAAGGAGACAACACAGTACTTAATCCCTTTGCCTCTTCTTGTCCTGAGCTCACTGCACTCAGAAGGGTGTGCAGACTTAGGCATGTTATGATTAATTCTGTATGTGTCATCTGGTAGAACTTAGCTGTAAATTCAGCAGTCCAAATTACCACATAGTTTATAACACGGCCTAAAGTGCTGATCTATACTATTCTTGCTCCCCTCTTTTCCCTGCCTTACAGCATGTTATAGAAGTTTTCAGGGGTCTGAGGAAAACAGACGATCATTAAGCATACTGGAAGTAGGTAAGCAACTTAAGGTACAGGTATTATCCCACTCATGACTATGTAACAAAGGCTCAGTTTGTTTCCCATCAAGGAAAACTAAGATATAAATCAAATTAAAGATTTCTCAAAAGAAAAAATGAATGCCCAACCCTAACGCATCACAGAAAAGTTACCTTGTCTGATTCTTGCTTCCTTTCATTCAGTTCCTCAAGATCTTTGAAAAGCAGAAGCAGTCAGTCTGCCAAAGTAGACGATGTACCTGTAGGATAAGAAAAAAAATGATTCATGATCACCCAGAAAAACTGAGCTCCCAAAGGCCTAGTGAACCTGATCCAAAGAATATGGAAAGGAACAAAATCCTTTCCATGACTTGCTGGGTAGGGAATTCTGAACTGGTATTCCCATTCTTTTCAATATCTGGTTCTTACTAGAGAAACAGAATAGCAAAATACTTAAGCAGAATACCTCACCAAAACAGAGTGCAACTGTCTAGCCATTTATGCAGCCTCTCAAATTGTGCATTTTTCCTCAAAAGCTGGATTAAGCTGTGCCCTTAAACTAGGAGCCTGCTCTACTGTGGTTTGCTCTCAGGTATCTGAATTTGGCTTCATTTCTCACTAGCTCTGGTTCATTAGCCAGGATCAAAGAACTGCTTTTTCAAACCTGAGCTTTGGTAACCGTAGCCTAGTCACATGTAGCCTTTGGAGCACCCCACATTGTTCCCTTGCTAGCTGATGCTTCAAGCCTTCATTTGTAGCTTTTGGCTTCTCCCATACTTTGAGGATTTGTCTTTTGACACCAGACTTAGGTGCTCTCTGATTCCTGCTTCATTTTCAGTCTGGCACAGCAGTGTCAACAGGCTCAGGATATGTCGTTACTGAGTGACAGATGTCCCTTGCACAGAGAAACAGTTGGACTGTGCCTCAGAGTGCCTTAGGGAGAATATTGAAGCACTACTATCCACTTTAGGGAACAGAGATTGGCAATTTAAATGCTGGTATTTCCATGGTTTTCTCTAAAGAAAAATGAAGCTGATTGATATCCCAGTGAAAGAAGACAATCTGAGAAGTCCCAAGAGTGGATATATCTATTTGTGCACAAGTGTTGCTGTGTGACGTGAGGAGCAGAACCATACACTTTCTCACCATTATTTTGACAATGCACCTGAAATTTGCCGCGACAGAGCATATCCAAAGAGTAAAAGAGTCATTTATTTTCCTTGCTCATTAAACGGTTTTCTCTGAGGCTGCCTGTGGAGAAACTAGCCAATTTCAGTACAGATCATTTTCTTTATGGTACAGACAACCTTGTTCTAGAACTTGAATAGCTTCTTGCAGGCTCCCAAATAGATGTAAAGCAGTGCTTGATATGAGAAAGGAAGTACCAAAACAGCGGTGAAAGCTCTCTGGTTTTTTGATAGGCATTACAATCCATCATTTTCTAATAGGTGCCTTTAAATGCTTGTTAGATTCCCTTACTCCTTGAATTCCTGATCCCACTGCTGGTTTCTAAATTAGATTGACATTCTAAATCAGATTGTCCGAATCTGAAATACTTCAGATATCTTCTTTAAGTGTGCAGTACTCAGCTTATTTTCAATGGTTGCATGAGCTTCCAGCAAACTGATTTGAATCAGATGTCTGTCCTTATTTACCTGCCTTAGGGAAAAAAAAAGTGAAGTTCTTTATACAATATTAGGTAATAGCCAAGTGTGAGTGTAACTGGTCTGCAACTAGTTAGAAGTCAAGATCTGTTTGCACTTAGATGTTACATGAATGATGTTGCATTGCCATTTACAAGGTACAGTTCTTAGTTTATAAAAATGCTGGTTCAAAAGGGTAACATCCTCCTTGCTTTATCTTGAAATGTGATCTTCTAGCCATCTTCTAGATGGCCTGAGAGGGAGGTGAGGCCACTTATTCTCGAAAAATTGTTGCTTATATTCATTCTAACAAGGGGAAGTCAGGGCTGACATGTGGCTTGAGAAGCTGTAGTAAAAGCTTTCAGCTGGTAGAGCTAACTACAACTTTGTAATCAGAAGGTGTCTTTCCTCTCTTATAAATAACTGGTGCTTTTCCATTCCCTCTTAAACCATAGTATATAGCAAACCTGGTATTTCTGGTTGCGCACTTAAATTTGCCCTTCCCTATTAAATCTTTCTATTAACTCTCTGCAGAGATTTTTATGGCAGTATTTATTATGGATTCAGTATAAAAAGAAAATGTATTATTTTAATATTCTTAGCTTTAACCTCAACTCATACTATAATGATATTACAGGTTAGCATGAAAAAGCAAGTCTGGTTATAATTGGTTTTACTGTTGACAAAAACGTGTAGTTTATACATCCTGAAATAAAATTGTATGTATTGCTTGAAGAACTCATGCCAAGCACAAAAGTAAATTGTGTCACCCCTTTAGCAACAGTAGTTCCAAAAAAGCATTTTTATGGATTTTAGTTATTTGCCTAATTACCAGAAAAGAGCCCTGAAGGCCTGTGTATTCAATAAACCCCAACAGTTCTGTTTCAAAACTAAGAGTACCATAAAAAAGAGAAACAATGTTCTATACCTAGCATAGATTGTAGTTAAAGAATGGCTTTTTTATACTTACTTCATATTGGGAATCTACGTTATTGAAAATAATTTTTTAAAATCACTAATATTTATTTTGAAAGAAAAGCTCTTAAACGTCTATTCAGCTTCAAATATGTTGAAGGTTTATTGGTAGGTTGTGCTCCTGAAAACCTCTGACAATGGATGATACTACTCAACCCAGAGATTCAGTAAGACAAAAGAGTTTAGCCAAGCAGATCCATCAGCAAGTTAAATCGTCAACTTCCACATTATAAGCACATGCATTAATTCCTCGAAATTCTCACAAACAATGACACAGTGAAAGGAAATGTGGATAATAACAGCAAAAACTGTTTAGAAGACTCCATTAGATGCTGCCTTATCAGCCAAGGAGGGGGATTCCTTCCCAAGTTTCCAGGCATGCATAGGATTTTCAAGTTCACTGGTCTGAATATTCTTCTTGTGCAGCTTAATTGTCAAACTCTAATGGGAAAAGCTCCACAAACTGACTCACAAGATAAGCCCGATAAGAGCCACCAGTCTTCTGACCCTCTGTGGATTTCCCCCAAGTGTATTAACTCCTCAGAAAGCAATCTTGCACAGCAGTCCTTTACAGCAACCTCCTTCC
Organism: Cacatua alba; assembly: GCA_024361745.1. Lineage (NCBI taxonomy): Eukaryota > Metazoa > Chordata > Aves > Psittaciformes > Cacatuidae > Cacatua > Cacatua alba. The sequence continues at coordinate 20,659 of JANEMJ010006724.1, forward strand.
TTCTCCCCCAGAAATGAAGCGCAATCTGGTCCATGTAACTACAGATTTGAAGGTGGTTTTTTTCTAAAGATTAAAGAAACTTCATAGAGTGTAGGACTGGACAAATTGTTGCTGCAGTAACAGTCTATGAGTAGTTAGAAATTTGTGAATAAGGTCAAAGATATAGCTCCCATTTTTAGGATCTGAATAGTACCTGAAATACCTGACTTCTAATCTCTTGATATGTATTTGTCTTCTCCAGACGTGAAGTTGTTTTAACTGTGAGAGAAGGGAGAGAGGAAGATTCCAAATCTGGGAGATGTGAAGATAAAGAAGAAGAGGTAGGGAAATTCCCAAACAACTATGTGGTGGTAACCCAAGGCCAATTCCATAGAGCTGTAGGACAGTTGAGGTTGGAAGGAACTTCTGGAAGTCTCTAGGATAACCTCCTGCACAAAACAGGGACTGTTTTGAAGCTAGATCCAGTTGCCTGGGGCCTTGTATGACTGAGTTTTAAAAAAGTTTTAAAAGGTGTTTGCCTTTGCTGAGCTTCATTAAGTTTCTGTCTGCCATTTTCTCCAGACATCCCCTCCAGCACATTACCCATTCCTCCAGTTTGGTGCCATCTATGGACTTTCTGTGGGCACACTCCATCCTGTCAGCCTAGCTGCTGATGAAGATATGCAATGGTATCAGCCCCAGTAAACAGCCACCAGTTGATATGGAATGGTATCAGCCCCAGTAAACAGCCACCAGTTGATCTTCAAACCTCTCACCACCTCTCTTTGAGCATAACAGTCTAGGCAGACTTTTACCCACCATGTAGTCTATATATCCAGTCCCTTCTCACTGCATTTTACTACCAAGCTTTCTATGGGAGGCTGCATGGAAAGTCTCACCAAATTCAAGGTTTCATCTTCTGTTGTTTCATCTCAGCGTTTTCGAGTTCCCTGTGTGAACTCAGACACAGCAATACCACCCCAGATTTGGTATGGGGGTGGGAGGGAGTGGTTAGATACCTAATAAAGGATAAACCTTTGAGCTATCCTATTGCTTAGAAAATTTGAGACATGAAGAATAGCTAACAGCGAGCATGGTTACCCACCTGCCAGTGTACCTTTCTCTTGTATGGCAGAAATATCAGTTTCTCCAATCAAGCCAAACTGTAGAGCAACAAAGACAGATGCCTTCTCTGGAGACACATAGGCATGTCTTTTTTCTAAGACAGATCTATTTAAGACAGAGGCTCCACTTTTGTCTCAGGAGGTAACAGTTAAATTCATTAATTCCCTGCATGAGTTCCCTTTCCCCCATCCAGCTGCATATGAATTATTTGTGTCGAGTCTGGTTATTCCATCCAAGTGTAAACCTTAAATTAGAATAACTGAAATTCAGGAAGGATGATTATCTCAGGCCACAAAAATCAACATTCCCAGCTTTTTTGTTTTTAAACTTAGTTTAAGCTTTTTAAACTCAAACACAATAGCCTTGAGAGGCCATATCTGACCTATAAACTAAAGACTGTATAGGATTAACTGTATTTGCTTTGTTCTGCAGATGTTAGAAAAATTGTCCACAAAATATGACAAATTTGGTTAATATTATCTTAGACAAATGCAGGGAGCATCTGTTTTGATTTTTCTCAATCATTGGTATGATATCCTTTTCAACTTGATACCAGTTGGTTTATATAAGTGTGCAAAAGTTGTAAACACACAAGGAAGAAGTTATGCCAATGCCAAGGAACATTTATTCATGCCACTGTTGTTTTTATATTAATAATAAAAAAAAAGTCAGGAGTGTTTCAAAGCACAGCAGGATATTTATGTATAAACGGGGTCCTATTTACAGAAGTATTTTATGTGTCTATGTAAATATATACAGCATATGCATAAGTATATGGATGGTGTTAACCTCACAGTAAACTTAGAATCATAAGATAAGCTGCAGAACCATGCACTAAATAATATTTATTACATGGCTTCACAATTTATTATGTGCTTCTGTATACCTAATCTGGCCTTTCCCTACTAACCTGTCTCTTCTGGGACTGTTTCTACCATTCCATACTTCTCAGCACCTTCAAACAGCTGTTCCTTTCTCTCTGGGCCATGTACCACAGCTAAAAGACGGGCTTATTTCTCAGAAGATACATCTGTAAAATTCTCATTCTTTCCTCTCAGCTCGTTAAGGTAAGATAGGCAGGCAGCACCAGTAACTTCTTAAGAGGTTTCTGAGCCTAAGTGCCAGCACAGCCTACTTCTCTCATCACTCTTTCACTCACACACCAAGATGGAAACTCAGTCTCATCTCTACTGCTCAATACTTGTCAGCACTCTGCAGTGCATACACACAGAAGGAAATGGAAGGGGCCATTTTTCATGTAGCCACAGAGTCTGAACTCTGCTAAGATGGGGATGTGAAACACCACAACAGGGCATGCTTAGTGCTACTGAATGTAGCACAGAATGGTTTTGACATATTTCCAATCCCCCCTAAAAAAAACCCCAAAACCTCCTATACTGTTCAAACTGTGGGCTGAAAAATGCTTGTTCCACAATTGTAAATCAACCAAATGTAAACTGACATTTTTGGAACCCACAAAAGGCACCTCCCTAAGTCTAGATTTATCCTTCCAGGAAATTTTCAATCATACTATGTATGATAGAAATATTAGGATAATAAAAAAAAGATGAGTTTATGTGTACTTGCATACACAAAGATGCAACAGTAAATACCACTCTTCTAACAACAAATACAGTGAAAAAAGAAGGCCATAAATAGCTTCCCAATGACTTGTGATGCAACATCAGCTCTGACATTAGATATTGCATTTGTTTGCCTAACATTTCAAAAGATCCTGGCTAGAAATCCTGACCGCATGGCTGTTTTTAAGTTTCTTTGTTCCAGATCTTCTGGGTAAGGAAGGCTCTTTCAGCTTGCTTGAATGCACTCAGCTGTTGTGAAGAGGTACCTTTTTTTTTCTCATTTAAATTCCAGTGAATCTTGAGTATAGCTTAAAGGCAAAATAAAATATAAAGAGGAGATAGACAAGTAGAAGGAAGATGGACAGAATAGAGAGGTCAAGGGAGCTAAATCTGCAATTTAGTAATGTTGCCTACTAAGCTCCTGTATGTTGTAGAAAACATAGATACCAAAGTACTCTTGCTTAGCATTAGTAGAAATACATGATAAAGCCACTGGTCTTCAGGGAATGTATCTATACTAATAAAGGTCTTATCTTCTTATTGTCATAAAATGAATGAGAACCATCAACAGATGAAGAGCCACTATGCTGACAAAACAATAGAAATAGGCCCAAACGGCAGTAAAAATAAAAATCTTCTGTTACACTGCCAAATGTCTTAAAAAGCCACTTTAAATTGTTTCTTTGTATTTAGTTGTACTCTAAACCTTTTTTGTAAAGGTGTTACTTGCTTTCCTTGTTAAAATGACAACAAAATAATGTAAGGTAAAATATTAGGATTGTTTTTCAAATTGTCTAGTAATTTGTTTTCTCCTTTGATGCTAATACACATAGTTGAGACATTATTTATTTAGTGAAATAGCTTTCAGCGGACTCTCAGTTTCCTTCAGTTGAGGTAAGTTTTCTTCAGCATGTTTATTACATATGGCATTGATTTTGTTTGTCTGGGACAAGTACAGCCTCGTATAGGGAGGCAATCTGAATCAGAATTGTGTCAAAGGGAAAAGGTTATGTAGTATTTATTTATATATTTCTTAGGTTTAATTACTTTGGCATTACTTTTCATCTGTATGTTTTTTTTCTTTATATTAAACTCATCTGGCTGGCCATCTATACCAGCCACAATTTGGTCCAGTAATTGCACTTATTGTTGTGGAACAAGATATACATGGGTTGAAAGATCAACAGACTGGCACAGATTATATGCCTGAAAAGGCTTTGGTTCTTTCTTGTGCTTTAAGCATATATGGGACAACAGAAATATTTAATAGAATCCTTATAATATGCAATATATAATCATCTCCATACAGTACAACACAAACAGTAATAGTAACACTTGATTTTATGCTTTAGCATAGCCAAGTCAGATTCTCAGGGGAAAACTAGTATTTGCTTTTTATTATGTCCCATATGATAATTCTTCAGAAGTTTTGTAGGAATGTTAAAAATGGTAAAAATATTTCTTTAATCCCTTCCTAACAGATTTTTTTTTTGACTGGGTAAGTCTTGTAACTTGTCTGAAGTGATTACAGGCTGATATACCTATTAACAGAGTGAAAACTCTGGAATTTGAAATAGTGAACCTTCAATTTTGTGAATATGTAAATACAAGTAGCTGAACCAAGATCCCAGTCCTGCAATTAGATCTATGCAGGTGGTCAAGTGCTCTTGATATGCCTCCATGGGGAAAGTAAAAAACCATTTTAAAAAATTGGCTTTGCCATTCAAGGTAACAGGGTTCTCCAGACCAAGAAAATTCTTCATAAAAGAGTTTTCTCTTTATGAAGGAATACAATTATATGATCAGATCTTCTTCTAAGAAGCAAGACAAGTTTCCAGTGTCTTTCATGTCATATCTCACTAGTCTATGGATAAGATAAGGAACCTAAGGATATATCTTGATGCTATTTGGACCATTCTTAAGATTAATAAATGTTACTCTGATGGAAAACCCATCTAGGGGCATAATTCTTCACTGTTACAGGAGGCAAGCCTTTTGAAATAGTTCTGCCTAACCAAAATTTTCAAGATAACAGTCAGATTACTGAAAGTTCTGGCATCATAAAAGTCTCTGTTTTATTCACAGGCAAATGTTACCTGCAAACACTATAAAACCTAACAGCTGTTAGAACAGACCAATGCTACTAAGGCTTTTTTATGATTTATAACTGTAACAGCCCCATTCCCAGAACAGCCAACTTGTTTTAATGAAATGTAGCTTTCAGTTTCATACTGTAAAGCAATCAGTCTCTTCTATAAATTATAATTTTTTTTGGAGTAGAGACTTAAATTTCCTACAGGAGGTGTACTGAAGGAAGTGTATCTGGAAAAGGCATTTTCTCCTCGCTAGTGGCACTGCTTATGTGAAATTAAGAAGAATGTAAATCTTTAGACAAGTTTAGCAAGCAGATTCTACTTCTTTGTATTGAACTTTGGAGGCTGATAAGGATAGAAATGCTATAATATTGGGATCACAAACAGCCATGTGAAATGAGGACTGAGAGGGCAATATCCATCTCTATTCTTTGTGAGGACTTTTGACTTACTGTTATCTGATGATTTATACAATTCCATCCATGGAAGTCCCTAATACGCTGTTTCCAAATTCACACTCAAATTCCAGACTTCATTCATATTCAGCTTCATCACATTAAAATGCTATTTTCAGAAGCATGTTCTCTCTATTAGCACATTTCTTCACTCCATGTAGGTGCATAATATCTAACAAGTCTTTCCATATCATTATTTTTGTTAAACTGAGAATATGGGATCTTTTCTATTTATTGTTTGTCATTCTCCTGGCTCCTCTCTGAACCATCTGATTTATCAGCATAGATTTTGACTTCTGGCCCAGAAATAGTGACTGTGTCTGGCCTCCTCTTCTAGAGTTGTTTTTCCAACCCACTTCTGGTGGTCTCTGTCCCCCAGTGAGCCTCAAACATGGTTACCAGCATCTCAAATACTGTGCTGCCCTGGCTTCTTCCAAGGAGGCCACTCTCTCATATGTCAAATGCACAACTAGATCGTCCAAGGTACTACCACCACCAAGCTGGCATTCACCATGTCCTAGTAGTTGTAGTAAAATATCTAGCACATGGATATGTCCCCACAGGTATTCATATACAGATCAGAGGTGGCAGCTGGGCTTTGCCAGTCCATTTAGCTGTAATTGTTGTAGAAATCTTGGTGGTCACATGCTGGCAGGTCAGTCTGTGTCTGCTCATCAAGAGAGCATCTTGAGATTCAGCACACTCAGCTCTGCAGCAGCCTTAAACAATTCATATTTGCTGTATGTCAGAAGGGTCCTCAAATTATTCTGTATGTCAGAATGGTCTCCAAATTATTCTAACCATTTTAACAATGCCATCTTACTTTAAAGTCAGGGTCTATACATCTCAACAACCTATGCTTAGTTCTTAATTAATTCTTAATTCTTAATCTAGTCTTAATTACAGCAGGTTGGGTCACCTTTCATATGGAATTTTTTTCCCTCCCAAATCCAATATCAATTTTACAAGAAAATCCAGCCCCTACAGTCAATATCAAGTTTTAAATCCTGCGGCTAGTGGTATGTGTATGTCTTTCAATCTCCCAGTACTTTTTGTTTGTGGGCTTACAGTAACAACCCAGTGCTACATGTAGTACAACATGTAGTGCAGCCTGGTCCTCAACTTGTGTCTATTGACCTCTGAGTACACCTGTGGAGTTTTCAAGGACAGTTGTTGCTTCCTACTTACTCAGCTGGACATCAGCATGAAGAACGCTGTCAGGATCACAGTGACCTGTTTTATCTTCTCTCAGTAATCCACACAAAGATAGCAGCAAAACTGTCCAACCTGAGCAAATACTGGCAGTCTGAGTACTTTGGAGACCCTCTATCCTATGGGTGGAGTCCCTAGCTATGTTGTCCTTGGTAGATGTAGTTATGCTCAAGAAAAGGTTTTGCAACATGTCCTGTAGGTGCTGGTGGGCTTGTCTCCACCTTTCTGTCATGACCCTGTAACCTGGCTCTGCCCCACCTCAAGAGTCTTTTCTCTCCTTCCCTCTATCAAATTTCTCTAGGCTTCTCCATACTCCCTCCATTTCTGTGATGTTGGGAAGCAGGTTTATCTCACTCAGCAGTTATTAAATTCTTTAATGAGTTGGAGTAATTCCACAGATCAGTGGAACTTCTATACATGGTCTGATGAAACCACCAGCAAGGCAAGGTCTTATGGTCCATGGAAGTCCCTTCTTTGAAAACTACATTTCTAGTTGCTACTAACTGCTTGACAAGTGGAACAGGTGAATTTGGTCCTAGAGCAATCTCATACTGTGTTTCATATACATGAAGTCTCGCTTTCACTTCATATTGCAAGCCACCACCCAATATGGAGGCGTCAAGAACTCTTTCTTTACAGAGCCATTGTAGACTGTAGCTAACAAGTTCAGGTTCAGGAATTTCCTCTCTGAAAATCTGCTTCATTCATGTGAAAAATCCTATCTGCTTATCAACATTTTTTTACCTTTTTTTTTCTTATTTGAAGAAAAGTGTGATGAATGTGTAAATGTATTTTGCTTTTGTACATTTATGATCAATGTGTATATTGTTTTATAATGCATACAGTTATGATCAGTTTTATACACTGATGCTGCACAATAGAGTACTGTCTAAAAAATTCTAACAGTTGTGGGACTGCCCTTTGTTGCAAACCCCATTCTGGATGGCAATAAGAACACTTCCAAAAAAAACCACGTTTTGTAAGAGTCAATACTATTCAGTTGGCATTAAGCAACACAGTAATTATTATAATAGAGTGTCTTGCACCAAGTGATATTGTGGTTCTTAAATGTCTCAGTCTTGCTTTAGTAGTTAGAGCCAAATTCTGCTTCCACTCAAATCAAAGGGGCATTCTGCAGACTTCAAAGAGAAAGAGACTAGATCTTCCATCATCTGCAAAAGCCTTTTCTTTCTGTATGGTAACTCTTCAAGTACCATCCCTTTCAATTATATGCACATATAACACATATGCAAACTTGCAACTTTCTTGACCTTAGTCAAAGCAGGAAACACTACCTCAGAGGCCATAAAGATGTCTAATAATTATGTTCACTGTACTTTTACTCTTTATTTTAACATTCGAGCCCCTCTGTGGCTCGTAATGCAGTTTTGAGGCCTTTTATTTTGGGTCATTGAAAAGCAGCAACAGCTAACTTTTGGTTCTTATGTGTTGCATTTTGCTGATTACATTTCAAACATTCAGTTATTCATTGAAAGAGTTAAACTTTTATAGTCTATCTGATATAAAACAGAGGAGACTATGTCTGGAGATGTGGCCCAAATTCAGCTATCTCAATAGCAGCTCCTCTCTGCTGCCCTCCCTAAGGAATGGTGATGAAACACACTTCTGCTCATCGGAGGTGGATTACACAACAGAAGCCCGATAAACCTTTCTACATTCTATGATTTTCATACATTAATGAGAGGGTGATGATAAGGTATTACAACATTCGTGTGCAAGACTGGGCCCTGTTTGTTATGACAGAAGGACTAACTAGATTTGTTAGAAACGATCTCACCTCTCTCTACAAGAAGAGCAAGCACTTAATTAGGATGATGTGCCCAAGTATCAGTCACCACCTTGTAGATTTACAGAGCCTGATGCTTGTGCAGGTACAGCAGTAATTAAAGAGCCAGGCTTGCAAGCTGGGTAATGTAACAAAGCAATGCCACCTCTGTATTGGCCGAAAAAGGAAAAATGTAGTACAAATTGACCAGAATTACTTAGAGATACAATTTTTTTTCATCATCTGGAAGTGGGCTTTCTCTCTTCATGTGTCTTTGAGTTGAACAAGAGACAAAAAATGAACTGGAATGTATTTCAGCTGGAGTAAGATGTGTCGGTGGGCTAAGGTACTTTGTTGATTCTTACTCTTCACAGGATTCAACAAAGGGTTGGCAGCATCTCATCCAAGTGTATTACTGTCCTTGGAGCTGGCTTTCAAAACCAAGTATTTATCAACAGGTACTATTTTGGAGGTATATTAGACCTATGATGGTAAAGTTTGCTCCCTTTTCTCACTGTGATTAGCTTTGCCAAACATCTGACTCCTTAATTCCAGTCAGCATATTTATAGTGTTTTCAGAGGACTGATTAATCCATTTATGAACATGAAACTTGATTCAAAAGCAGTGTTAGTCAGCAGGTAGTCTAGGCAGAGCAATAATACTCAGCATACAGGAATCTTATGAGGCACCCTAAAGGCTCTTTCTTCTCTGGTAGAGGTACCTCCATGGGGCCACAAGGTCACATCAGAAAAATTTACATCTGCTCCTTCTGCAGGTGCATTGATGCTGTTCATTGTGCACAATCAAAAATAAATGGAAGCTCGTTTGAGAGTAAAATATCTTCTGAGGATGAGGAACCAGAATTATTGCTGAGCCAAGAAGCTTTTGCGCAAAAGAGGAAGCAAGGAGCAATGGAGGGGAGTGGCATCAAATCCAGACATTACCTCAGGCATTAATGCCCTAAGGGCTACCTACAGATATGTTAGTATGTTTATAGAGACAGATTAAAATCAGATTTCGCACACACATATCTAGCACACCAAGGGTTATGAACATCCTCCTTGACTGGTGAAAGCACAATAGCATAGTCGTTGGTTGCCCAGCAAATGTGAGGAAGCTCGGCTCTGATTCATGCCAACAGACAATAAAAAAACCACACAATGAACAATTGCTTTCCTACCGAGCTCAGATCTTTTCCCACTGAGGAAATCTTTTCAAGTGAAGGAGGGCAAAATCTAAAGGGTAAGCTTGTAGTTACACATATCCACCCTATATTTTAGGTACACCTCAGTAAACTATTACTCAGACTGTGAAACCATGAGTTCACCTTCTGTGCCTTTTCACAGCTAGTGTTAGGTATAGCCAAACACTTCTTTAAGCCTTTAAGCAATCTTTTTTTTCCCCAGTGCCCTAGCCGAACATGGTGGGAATGCCGACATGGCATTTAGTATGCAGACAAGAGCCAGGATTGCATGTGCCTTGACCAACTGCCAGCCCAGCCTGCTTGCTCTCTGAGCTGCCCAGACCAGAAGCAGTCAGTGACCAGAATGTGGTCAGTGCTGAGATGGAGCTAACATTGCTGTGCCAAAGCTAATAACACTTCTCTCCCAGCTGAGCTAATGGAAGCTTCATGGTGGCTCACAGAGCGGCCCAAGCAGACTCTCATAAGCCTGGAAAATACCACGTAGATAAACCCAGTGTAGCTTTCAAAGAAGTCAAGAAATGCATGTGTTTATAGGCAGAAGAACGGGGCCTTTACGTGCCACGTGTATCTCTGAAGAATTTAGCATGTGTAATGCAAACAAATCGCTCTAGCTATCTGAACTCTGCCTGGCTCCATAAGTCATGCATTTCCTATTATTGACTGTATTTAACACACTCTAGCATGCAGATCTGGGCACTCTTAGAGAACCAGTGAATCTAACATTTTTGCAGTCTGGATCTCAGTTATGCAGGCTATAGACGCTAATGACTTCTGATCTAAAAAGGATGTGGGACTGTTAAGACATGATCTTCTAGGTGAGAAGGACATTCTAACATTAAATATTAGGAGAGAAAGTGTGTTTAGTATCTCTCCTTGCTCCCATAGTACAAAAGTTGAAACCATACACACTTATTTTTCAGTCCTAGGTCTTTGTTAGCCAAAACTAGTCATTTCAATGCTGTCTCCCAAAGGAATACTTTTGGATGCTTTCCATTAAATAAACTTAAAAGGTAATATTTCTTCTTTATGTTTTTATGTCATTCCAGCTCAAGGAAGCTCATAATGATGATGCTCACTAGGGCAAAAAAGCAGGTATGACAATGTCTCAACTGTAGGGACGATATTCATGTCCTATAGGAAAGAAAAAAGAGCATGTTACTATCAAATTACTGAGTGTTAACAAAACTATGCATACATGAAGACATATTTACAGACAGTTATTTTGCAAAGCTTAATTCAGCTGAAGCTTAGGGGAACATTAGTGAAGTCAATGGAAGAAGCACCTAGATATGGTTAGATGCACAGGAACGCACTATATATATCTATAAACTATCTGACTATACTTTAGCTGAAGTTTATTATTAAGACAGCATCTTAGCTGACTTCCCTTCCTGTTTTTGTGCTTTGAATAATCACATTTATTAAACCCATTTCATACTGTCTTCAGGTATACTGAATCTTCTGTAAAGAAAACACAATAGGTCTGTGCATGGAAATTTGCTTAGCTCTGGCATATTAAAAATAGATGACTCCCTATAGGCCCTTTTTACTACCTGGGACCAGTTCATTAGAAAATACTTTTCAGAAAAATTGTTAGGTGATTACACATCACAATATTAGTAAAATCATACAAAAATAATCCTTAAGGAGGCCTCAGAAGCTGAGGTAGTCTATCCTGCTGTCCAAGACAAGACCAACCAGCTTAACCTTGATTTAAGTGTCTTCAATCTTTTCTCGTACTCTGTAACCTCCAAAAGCAACTCTTAAGATTGGAAAGATTTTTCCTAGTATCCAGATTAAATACTCCTCCCTCCAGTTTCACCTATTACTTTTAGTCCCATCCATCACAGACATTAGCAAATAAATTATTCCCTTTGTGTTTGCAGCAGCCCTTTTCATATAATCTAGATAAGCTGCCTCGTTTTTTTCTGTACACTATTCATCCACAATTCCTTCAATTTTTCTTTACATGACATTTTTTCTAAAGCTCCAAACATTTTTGCTGCTGTCTTGTTGACCTTCTTTGCCTCTGCAGAGCCAAAGACAGGAGATGTAACACACTGGTTCACACACCTAGTAAGACTTTCGCATTTTTTTACAATCAGATTATTACTGATTTATTTTAAATCTTTAGCCTATTGTCTACAGTGCCTCTGTGATCCTTCCAACTTTATTTCATTCTTCAGAAAGTATTCTGAAGAATTTTCTCCTTTATTTTGAAAGGCATTGTAACAGATAACTTAATTTAATTTCAGCCACACAATTTGCTTCCAACACATTAATCTATCTTCTTTAATATAGGAGGTGGAAACCACAAAATATTCTGATATTCTTCCAGGGGGCTCAGCTTGGGCGAGCTTCTGTTTCAGGCCATGGCTTTTGTACTTATGTATACATATATATATACATATAAACATTTAATTACCTCAAAGTTTGATAAATTGAAGCCTTCCAGGGTTAGATAAGGGAACTTTATATCTTTTGGAAGAGGAATTTCCCAGTATCTCAGTGAAACACACAATTGTTGCTTCTAGCTATGTAAGGGCCCAAAATAAAACTAATTAAAGACTAAGACCAATGTAAGTAAAATTCCTCTAAAAAAACCCAAAATATCCTAGCTTGAAAGAGTTGTAGTTTTTTATTCTGCTGTTGAGTTTCATGTGTATTGACTATAGCTAGGTTATTGTATGCTCAAAGTAGAAGGAAAAGAATACCTATTTCCAAGCCTTTTAAGAATTTATTTTTGTAATCCATGCACAAATTTACAAATTTTTTAATTGCTCAGCTGAGATTATCTACACACTTACTATTGCTTATCTCCCTGATCCAACCTTAGATTACTTGGGTATAGCACATATGCAAGTACTTTGCCCAGATATTCAAACATGCAATTGATCTACAGGAAACTGATGTGCTATGGATGAAATTTTCTGAAGTGTTGAAACATGAAACTTTGAATATTTTGAAAACATAACCCAGTAATTTCCAACATGTACAAACTCAAGCAGCATTTCTCTGGGGGCTGATTCTTCTGGAAACACTACACCTAAATGTATATACATTTTCATCTGCCTCTTACCAGACTAGGTATATAATATGTTTCCCATTTCTCTGGTATGCCATCTTCACAACTGCCATTTGCAAACCTGCAGATTAGTATGGTCTATGTTACATTTGCATGAGCAAATTATTCATCTGGATATGAAAATAATGAATAATTACATTCCAACTTAGTACTGATGTGATCTTCTCCTCAATGACATTTTAGGTCTTTACTTTCTACCTCTCTTTCCTTACACGGTAATTTTAGCAGTTTATACAGTAGAAATAAGAATTTCCACCTACATTGTATTTGTATCAGTTATTAAATTATACTAAAGAATGTGGGCCTTATAATAACAGTGTTGTGGGGTTCTTTTTCAAACAGTGCATGTCCAGCTTTTAGAAGCACAGACTATATCAAAATATAGTCTGTAATTTCAATCTGCAGCTAGTTAATGCCCACAGATTTCAATATTTCACAATCTAGTAAGAAATATTCATGATCTATAACTCACCTCAGACAAACTCAAGCTTGTAACTTTTAGTGACAAAACAAAGATAAAGAATAAAACGAAGAGCAGGATTATAGCAAATATTCAGTAAACTCCGATGTCTCTGCTTCGTGTGTTTGAGGAGCAGGACTGAAGTCTTAAAATCTTTTGGTTATTATATCCTTTCACAGACTGGAAAAACTGTTAGCATGGCTCTTATGTTTTGAGATTACTTTCAGAGAAAGGTGAAAATAGAGAAAAAAAACAGCTATGAGGACAAATTTCTGAACTTTGGCAAATACCACTAATGCAAATCAGATGTTATGTCTTTTAAAGTGTCCTGAATACCAGTCTTCCCTTTCCTTTCCTTCCCTTCCTCTCTCCTTTACTTCCTTTCCTGTTTCAGGTTTCAATAGGACAGAGCTGGGAACTTCTTCATTATGTTTTAGAAACAAACTGCTTTTCTCAGTGGTCATAAATTCCTCACAGAGACTGAGACATCCAGGAGCATGTCCCTGCTTTGCATACTTCAGATCAAGTTCTTGAGCCTGGATCATCTGTCTCTGGTAGGAGCCATGTAGTTCAAGAAGTCTCATCCTTCCAATCCTGCTTTATATTCCATTTTCAATTTCTAAGATTTTTTTCCAGACTCAGATTTCCTCACAACTGATGTAATTTCATGAAAAGATTAACTTCAGCAGGTCAGCATTTTCTATAAACAACAAAATAAGTAGTGTCAGATGATTCTCCACTAGCTCTGTATGTGTTTCTCCTGAAATCTCTTCTTGGATAAAAGCTATGCTCCCTGTGACTCCTTAGAGACAAGCTTTCTGTTTAGTTCACACAGTTGAGTATGGGAGCAGAAGTTAGCCCTTGCAGCTAAGTGGAAAGTAAGTCTGCACAAAAGTACTTGCTTCTCTTGAATAATATGGCTACAATTCAGAATTAACAATGTCTTCACAAACCATCACATCAAGCTCCAACATTTGTTCTTTCTCCTCAAATTTAAACACTGCCACAAGTAGTTTCTTTTGCCTGAAAATGCCATGCAGAAGGTGAGGTAGCAAGAAATGATGAACATCCAGGTGAAGTGGAGAGGGTTGTTTTGGTTGGTTTTGGTTTTGTTTTAGGGGTTTTTTTATGAACAGGCTGACAAGAAGCAGTGGCAGTTTTGTAGGAGGAAGGAGAGCAGGAAATTTGGGAAGGAAACCAAATCTTTTGGATTATATTCATTCAGTTCCAAGCAGGACTTACTAATGATACAGGAAATGCATTATATAGAAATCCCATTTACTGCACATACCAAACTGAAGTTGCATCAGTTATGCAATTTCCCATATCACCATCCTGTACTCATTCAAAAGAGCAATGACTTCAACAATGTCTTAAGAAACAGCCACTGTGATGTTTAAAAACTGGCAAGGTATTTTTGAAGTCTATTTTCACAGTGGCAGATTTAAAGGGGAACTGGATTCCTTCAAAATATATTAACCCTTCTATATGTATTACAGCCACTTGAGCACTAAGCTGGAGAATAAAAACAGTTTTCAAGCCTTTATTTTAAAGGGTGCTGTAATGCCTGGCCACAGTATTAGCTGTGTTCTTCCAGTTATGAATCCCTAGGAAACACTCTTATGCATTTTTACTCAGCTCTGTATCTCAATTACTTATCTATCTTGCTAAACTGTTTACTACAGAAAAGAAAAAGAAGAAAAAAGTGCTCTAAGTTTCAGTTCCTCCAGTTGGTTTCTTCCTTGATATTGCACAGAGGTATGCTTAATGAAGCATAGTGTGAAGCATAGATTAACATCATTTTATTCGTTCAAGGAAATGGGCAACTCCAGCTGCTACGACTGAGGTTAAGTGAAGCAGTGACAGCAAACCCATATTGCTAGTCTGCTTTTTATATGGTGGGAAATGGAAAGCATAAAATACAAAAAGGACAACAAACCTGCAATAAATCAGGACAATTCTGAACTCTGCTAAGAAAAGTATCCATTAAGTCTTTTCTTTCTTTTTTTTTTCCTTCCAGTCTTTTGAGTTCACCATGTACCAGACTGATGGAGTCTGAGTATTTATTTTTACTTTATCAACACATTCTCACACAGAAAAAATAAAAAAGATAAGATGCATGAAAAAAAATTTTCCACTTTATTTATACTACACTGTACAGTTAGGATACTTCTTTTGTTTTAAGGAATTACAAGGTTAAGCAACATATTCAATGTGTAAGGAAATAACTTATTTGATGGAGCTCCCTTGAAGTATGATAGAATGGCAATTAGATGTATTCTAGCCTACAGGATGATATTCTCTACCAAACACACTCAAGAGTTGAAAAGATACAAAAGAACACGTTTTGCAAAGCTAGCACAATCTTACGTGAAGCTATTTTCTAACAACCTAATAGTGTTATCCAAATTGCCTAAGGGAAAGAATGAATATAAAGGCAGAATGCACATTATGTTTCACTAAAGAGAATAAATGTTAATTTAATTAAATAAAAAGGCTCCATAGTGCTTTCAAAGTAACCACAAATGTAAACACGTTTAATCCCTGGGAAAGTGTCTATTATAGTAGAAGATGGTACATCTCAGCTAGTGAAATTTCAATGGAAACGTGATTGGAACCTTCACATTGAAGCAATATGAACCCAAATCCCTCTTTGCAAAGTAAGACTTGTTTTGACCCCAGCTTCTGGAGTTTAAAATGACCATACTCATGTCTCTGTCATTACCATGGCACACTACCATTGTAAAAATTGACAGGAGCAAAATCTTTTCTCAGTTACATGAAGCAACCACCATACTTTTTAAAGTTATTTTAAATTAACCCTTATGCATCTGAAACCCAAATATAACCATATATCTGTAACACAGTAATGCTAATTTTTTATGTCACAGAGCCAAAATAATATCCACTGGTTCTAGAAATCTAATAAATGTCTTTCAAGTTATATTCCAGTTTAGCAAAAATGATCTAACAAAACTTGGGTGAAATGCATGTCTGTGCAATAGGCCAGTATGATTCCTTTAAGTTCCATTAAATACTCAAATATAGTGTGAACAGAAAATATACCTTTGCTTAATGGGCCCTCTATATAGGGATTTAACAATTGCTAAGGCAAACCGCTAGAGGAAACATAAACTTGTCTTGAACAATCAGTCACAGGTTTTGCTTAGGTTTTCCCTTTACCTTCCTTTTCCAAAACATTTTAGTGTGACTAGCAAGGACTAGATTTCATTATCTGTATTACAGTATCTCTAATTTGGTGAGTCCTACTGATTGTTTCAAGTGAAGAAAACAGATATTTCACAAGGTGGTCTGTACACCCATGGAGTCACAAATGTGACTCTATCTCTGTCTACACACTTGCAGAAAGCCTTCAAAGAAGAGCGTGAGAGTGCATGTGGACTTTTCTATGCACATGCATGTGAATACACTCATGAGTGAACAATGCTTGTTCCCATTGTCATAGCAAGCTATAAGACAAAGAGTTACTTCTCCATCACTTCTTTCAGTTAAATCAGTGAAATCATATGTCTATAGCATCTTAGGAAGAAATACATAGTGTATGAACTAAAAACCTTAATTTAAATGTTTGAGGATTCAATCAATAAAACTGGTCAACTGACAACTAATAAAGCTCTTTAACAATGAAAATAATCCATTAAGAGTTAATTATAATTAATAGTAACAACATTGAAATTTCTAGGATATTCTGAAATGCAAAAAATGAAAGGCAGGGGTAGATGACCTTCAGCACATTCCCTCATGCACAGACAAACACATATTTCACTAGTGTCCCTCAAATATTATTAAAAGTAAACGGGTTTCAAAATGAATACAAACCTTATCTGGCGGATAGCAAAATGTCATTACTAGTTTCTGCATCATATAGCTTACAATGGTCATCTTATGCAGAGGGACATTAAAGGGTAGTGGACAGCTCCCTTAGCACCCTCAATAAATCTGCTCCTGGTTATCCAACGGTACATGGGGCTATCGAATATACATTCTTTCTAATGTCTTTACTTTCTAGTAGAATATTATTATTTAGATTGGAAAGGACCTAAAGACTAGGGATAATGTGGGCCCTCTCCAGAAGGAAAAGGGAGAACTGGCTACCCTAGATTTGGAGAAGGCTGAGGTTCTCAATGACTTCTTTGCCTCAGTCTTCATTGGCAAGTGCTCTGACCACGCCGCTCAAGTCTTGGAAGACAGATGCAGGGACTGAATGAAGATCTTAGGCCCACTAAAGGAGAGGATCAGGTCTGAGATCATCTTAGGAACCTGAATGTGCACAAGTCCATGGGACCTGATGAAAACCATCCATGGGTCCTGAAGAAGCTGGCCACTGTCCATCATATTTGAAAAATCATGGCAGTCTGGTGAAGTTCCCAATGACTAGAAAAAGGGCAATATAACCCCTATTTTCAAGAAGGGGAAAATGAAAGACCCAGGCAACTACAGACCAGTCAATCTCACCTCTGTGCCTGGCAGGGTCATGGAGCAGATTCTCCTGGAAAGCATGCTAAGGCACATGAAGAACAACAAGGTAGTTGGTGACAGCCAGCATGGCTTCACTAAGGGGAAATCCTGCCTGACCAATTTGGTGGCCTTCTA
>JANEMJ010006728.1:0-16264 GCA_024361745.1 Cacatua alba
CTGATGAAGAGTCTCTGTCCAGCATCCTTATAGGCCCCCTTCAGATACTGGAAGGCTGCTATGAGGTCTCCATGCAGGCTTCTCTTCTCCAGGCTGAACAGCCCCAACTTTCTCAGCCTGCAAGTACAAAAGCATAATCATGCTGTTTCCTGAAAGAGTTTAGAAATGTTGTCATGTAATGTTTGGAAGATAACACGTTGGAAAACCTTTTTCTTTTAATGTAGATACATTTTTGTGTTTGTGTGTGGACTAAGAAATATTTTGCATCTGGTTCTAACATAATCTTGCATATCCTAATGTTTTAACTAGTGTTAAAAAAGTGGGCCAGGTTCTCAGTTAGATCAAAGGCAACCTTACCAAAATCACTGGAACCATCTGATCTCCCAGAGCTAATGGTTCTATTTGAAAATCTGTCTGAGTTTAACCTGGTGGGTTGTTTCTTTTTCTGCTTTTGAGATTTCCATTTTTACCAGGATATGGTTTTTGTCTATTTTGTCTTCTAACTGATATAGAACCCTTGAAAAGAAATCCAACACTGTTTATATGAAAACTTTTTTTTTTTTAAAGATTGCTTTTCCAGGGTTATTTACTGTCCTTTACTTATGATGATAACACGTGTGGAGAGGGAAAAACTGATTTAATTTGGTTGAATCTATCTGTATGACATAGTGCTATTTGAAAGGGAGGCACAAGTGCTCAACCAGTTAAAAACAAAATGCAGTTAATGTGTGTTGAAGCCTGGCCTCAATAAAAGTTCTGAGCAGAAAAGGTCTTTTGCTTTTACTGATGCTGTGGAAGTTAGGCAGGAGAGGGCTGAGCTGCAACATGAATCAGCAGAAGAAATGAGCTTTACTGGAGTGAATCAATATTTGAATGTGTGCAACTTGTGTTACCAGTTTTTCCAGCATGTATTTAGCATGTGCTCTGCTATTGTCAGAAAATTCTTACTACTACTTCATGTTTTAGAGTTTTGATGAATGATCAATTTGTAATCCATAGGAGATGTGAGATCACCCTTCATGAGAAATTTAAAGGCTACTATTCTACTTGATGGACAGTCAAATACAAATTATTTCAAGGTGTTTTATTTATATAACTAATATTTACGCCGTATAGATATATAATTTTGTTGATACAGGAATCGCGATCAAGAAATACATACCATTGCTTATTTTCTATGGTATACACTTCCTATTCTAGATTGTTTACCTCCTGCATACAAACATAGAAATATTTGAGTATGCTAAATATCTAGCCTGGAACAATTTTCATTTGTGGCCGTGTAATTTTATTGACACACATATTTGCTCGAATGTCATGTTGGATTTATTAAAAAATGTGTATCACAATTGACAATGAGCTAATACGACAAAGAAATTTAATTAGGTAATTAGTAATGTAAATAGGGAAACGTAAGTAGTTAAAAAATTCAAAATAATGCTTACTTGCTGTAGTACTGCAAAGGTCCCTTGTTAAACAGTACACTGAAAATTTGTTTTGGAATAACAAGCCAGATGATTAATCCAGAATCAAATCTTCATAACTAACCTTTTGGGGGTTTTCCCCCCACTAATATGAAGTAGAATATGTGCGCTTCTGGGACACCTTTTGCATGGTCCTAAAGGACTCTCTTAATCCAGTGAATCAGGCAACCTTTCAAAAATACCCTATCCCCATTTTTAAGAGTCTGAGCGTGCAGCCGTTTTGGAGAAGTATCTCCAAATGGTCTTCATGTAGACCTTCTTTTGCTTCCTAGGAGACTACGATCCAGAAAGTTTCATGGAAATTGTATAAGTCATCATTATACCAGATACAATAAAGAATAAAGTAAAATAGAAGTAAATATAAGTTTAAAAATAATAGTAAGTAATAATGTTTTGGCCTCTTAAAACTGAAAGTTTATTATTTGTCAATTACAATTTGTTGTGTGTGGCTGTGAATGTATATGCGTCTATCTCCATTTGTTTTACACTCAGTGTTTGAATCAAACACTAGTTGCAGACAGGATTCTTATAGGCCTTGGTCTACTCCTCTCTACAGAACCCTAACCGGCAGGCCAATGATGATAAACAAAGTCTGCAGTTTTGCTGCTGTTTGCTTGCAGCTGAACTGTATATCCTGGTAGTCCTTGTGGTGAAATACTCCTGTATTGCCACCATGTTAGTTAGGATTTTTCCAAAGGGACCAAACAGGCACAGGAGTGTTAATCCATTATGCTAACACTGGTAAAGCGTTTACCAGCGTTTTTATTTCTGAAGCCAGCTTTGAAAAGTATATGTGTCTCACTTGTTTCGACCAAAACAAGTGGAGTGGTCTTTGAAACAAGACTGGGCTGAATCTTATGACTGCGTGTCCAGATCAACACACAAAGCACACCGCTATCAAGATTTCCTTTTTCACCAAAAATGAAAAGTTTTGACAAGCTTTTGGTGGGTAAACAAAATAGGGCAGCTCTTCTATAAAGCTGAGCTCAGATGTAATTGTGGCAAAGACCAAGATTCTATCTCAAAATTTCTGCTTGTGTTTTTAATAGCCCTCCTTAAAAACAAACTACAGATATTTGCTACCTGTGAGGTGTATGTGAATGAGGGAAGGGATTTACATTTGGACCTCAAAAAGTAAGCTATTCCTTGCCTAACTACAGCTCCTACACTTATGTTATAGACTACAATGTTCTGCAAATAAGCAGCTAAACCTTGACTGACAAGTAACACCATGTAGTTCTAAATGGGTGCAGCTGCAAAGCAAACTAGGTATTGAGCTGGGCAGCGGGTATTCCTTAGTAACAGTCCCTCTGCCTACCTTGTTTTGTGTGACCCTAGGCTAACCATTTTATTTCTCTGTCACTGCATCCATGCTTAGAATTAGAGTAATATATGACGTACTCGATTTCTTAATATTGTTGCTTGGAGAAACAATTATCCAGAGTGTACATAGAGTTCTGAAAATGTAAAATTCTGTATGAATCCACAGATGGCATTTGATTCCTAATCTAGAGAGACAGCTGTGTTTCTTAGCATGCTACTTTGCTAATTGTTCTCAACGTTTCAACAACATGAGTAATATATTAGAAAATGTTTGGGTAGCATCAAAGGGACTATTATAAGGAAAAAAGCAAAAATGACTGCTAGATCACTAGTTGGAAAAGACTTGATAACTTACTGCAAATAACACAAAAGGTTAATCTACAAATTACAAAATATGTGGTACTGACTATTGCTCAGGTTCACAACGTTTTTTAATTTTTCCTAATTTAGTGACAGATTTTTGAGTCTGAGGTTTTAGACAACTACATCCATTGTTTTCACTTTTAAGAAACAGAACTTCTCATACAGTCAAGCTATAAAATTGCTCTTTTTGTAGCATAGGTTAAAATGTTTCATGGGTTTGAGGGTTCCATCAACCGTATAAGCCAAGGTGCTGATGAGTTAGTGTCCTTATACAATTGTTCTAAAATGTCCGCCTATTGCTAGCTGTAGTTCTTCCATTGCACTGGGAATTAAAGATTAAGGAAGCTTGTTTAAAGAATGCTTACTGCTGTCCTGTAGCACAGAGAGTACTAATTTGCCATTGTAAAAAGATTTAAAATATGGAGGTTCTTTGGCATCTTGGGGTCTGCAGTGAAATTAACTCTTGTGAGAAGAGAAAGGGATTTGGAGATACTTCTGGAAGTGTAAAAGCATCAAACGGGTCATAAGCAATCAACAGTGGCAGCTATGTATGAGACTTAATTGCCACTGTAAAGGTGGATGAGAATAATCTGTTATTTTCACATGTAGGGTAAGGAGTTAATAATGAAATGGTGTCTTAATTCCTCAAAGATTCATCAGAGAAAGAAAATAGCTGGAGAAGAGGCCTGAGGCATCTTGCCAGCTGTAGACCTAAGAACAATCTTTTTCTAAGGAAATCTGGGAGGGGCTTTGCAAGCTGAGTAATTTCAGGCAAAGGAGCAATGTGTGCCCTTGCATTAGTTTCCCTGGCCAGCTACAGCTTCTTTGCTGAGAGGCTACAGGGGGCTCTTGTCAGCTTTTTGTCTAGACTTCTTTCCCCAGCCCTGCTTCTTGTCAGAAGTTCTCTACTGTCAGGTTCTGCAGTTCTCATATACGATTTCAAGAGGTGGTTTAATATTTTCTATTAGTCTTCCAAATAAGAGTAACTACTTCATCTATGCTTGTGACAAGTATAGTTTTCCAAGTTTAATCAAAGGTAGCAAGCAAGAAACTTTAAGACTTTTAAGACCTTTGAGCCCAACTGTTAACCTAGCACTGTCAAGTCCACCCTAAGCACCACATCTACATGTCTTAAACACCTGCAGGATGGTGACTGCGCCACTTCCCTGGGCAGCCTGTCCCAGTGCTTGACAACCCTCTCTGTGAAGAAATTTCAATTTCCAACCCTAATATCCAATCTAAACATCCCCTGTTGCAACTTGAAGCCATCTCCTCTTGTCCTATCGCTTGTTACAGGGGAGAAGAGACCAACCCCTACCTCTCAACAGCCTTCTTTCAGATAGTTGGAGAAAGAGGTATCGTCTCCCCTCAGCCTCCTTTTCTCCAGGCTAAACTACCCCAATTCCACCAGCCGTTGCTCATCAGACTTGTGCTCTAGACCCTTCAACAGCTTCGTTGCCCTTCTTTGGACATGCTTAAGCACCTGTTTGCCCTTAAGATTTTTGACTTTTCTTTTTTGTTTTAGTCCTTATTCCCTTTAATCTTCAATTTACCTACAGCAAGGTTTGTTCAGAGTATTTATTTTGTCCTTTTTGGATGCTCCTGATTGAACACTTACATCCTAATTCCCTCAAAATCACCAGTCTATATCATTAGCATTTTTGATATGGGACTACGCAGAGCATATGGACTGACAAGCTATCATAACACAGGAGCTATTGTCCGCTTATTCCACATTTTGTCTATATGAATACATTTCTGTTTGTCAGTGATGAAACAGGACAAGACCATATCCTTTGATCGATGTATTTATTACTCAACTGCAACAATAAAAGTGGAGAGCAGGTGACTGCAGATGAATGAATTCTGTTGAAGTGGGTTTGTGTCATTCCAGTATCTAGGTTTTCGTCTTGGCAAGGACAATGCCACATTTCTGTAGGCAGCCAGTATGTGTCTGTCCATCAGTGGAGTCAATGGGGGCCTAAGAGTTCACAGATTAAGTGACATCTAAAGGACACGGTCTCTATCATAATTTAATTTAGGTCTTGATTGATGAGATTTGGCCAGTTTCCCTTCCATTCCAAGATGAAAATCTTTTAACCGCACCCCAAAGAGAAGAAAGCTACTCACTTTGTTTCTGACAGAAAACCCAGCAAGGAAGAATAAATTTTGAAGTGGTAAGAACAAAACAGTGCACCACCTTTACACACCCTAATAAGATTAATTTTTTGCAGATCTATGCACTACACATCCAGAAGTTAAGTATCGGTTCCGATGGAAACCAGAAGCAGTGAGTAAGTCAGCTTCACTTCTTTCCAGTGTTAGCATCATTAGGATTTAGAGTCCCTTGATTAGCTAAATCAGGAATGCCACATAAATCTAAAGTTATGACATCTCCTAAACCAGGAAAAAATTACTTGCTTTTACAATGAAATATCATTTGCCACATGGGCTATGCTTTCTAGATGTGGCCTGAAACAATTTTCACAGCGGTTAGAATCTCACGTATTTATTAAGTGTAAGGGAACTAGAAGCCAAATGCATTACATCTTTTCAGCTGAATTCAAATTGTGATTCTAGAATGAAGACTAAACATTTATTAATAAAGCTTGTAATGAGGTGAAGAACAGAAAAGATAAGGCCTTTTTGCTACTTATATTTGGGTTTGAAATGTGAAGTCTGAACTTTTGCAAAGGTGCAAAACAGCAATTCAGGATTTCTTGAATAGCTTATTCTTCTTAATAGGCTTTTAAAAATCCTGTTCTGAATGTTTTCCAAATTGTAGTTTATTTCAGCTTTAATCTAGAATTCTACCATTACTCCACACTAACTCATTGTGATAGTCAGAGACTGTCTCCACTATATATCTGTGTTTCAGGGGAAGGCAGATAGAATTTTTGGTTTGCCTTTTTTTTTTTTTACCTAAGGCTTCACATCTTTTAGTAGAACCCAAGGAATTTACTTGCTTATTGATGTTCACATTGCTTATTGCTAAAACTAGTGTTCACGTTTAATCCTCACTGCAGCCCTAGGAGCAGATTCTCATATGGGTTTATTTCTGTAGTTGCCAGAAATTTTGATGAAGTGCTGACCACTTTATGTCAACAGAGAATTGTCTCTGCTCAGATTTAACATTCCATCCATCTTGCTGGGAATTTTCTCATCTCTTCTTGAAGGAAAAACGGAGATACAAGGAAGAGACAATATGCCCCATAACTGTAAATCATTCTGGGATTGATTTTGGAGGAAGGAGGAGATGGGAAGACAAAGGTACAACGGTTTGTAAGAGCTGAGATATCTGGCCATAATAGGCAGACGAAATAGGAATTCATTGCAGTGTAATACCATATATTCCTTCTTATGGGAAAGATCTTTCTCACACAAAGTAGGCATCTATGTGAGTTTGCAATGTGTCCAGGCCTCATCTACTGCAGTGGGTGAGAGAACTGTAGGGAGGAATTGCTCTTAGCCCTAACTGCTGCCAGTATTCTGCCCACAAATTTGGCCCTGTGAGGACAGTGGAAGCTCAATAAACTAGAAAAAAACAGTGAGCTAAATTAAAGTCAGGAAAGGGCAATTTCTTCATCAAAGTGCACTAGCTGAACAGAAGAGCATCAGTATTCAGTATGAGCTGATAACAGGTTTAAAAGCTGCAGTATAACTACCACTGCCAGGAGACAGCACAGGTGAATCATCTCTTGTTAGCTGCTGTAGAATAGAAATCACACTGTCCTAAAAGGCTGTATTGGAATAGAACTTTGTATCTGTGCTTTGTGCTTTATAAAAAGTTGTGATACTTGGAGATCGCTGAACCAAAAGTTTCTTTTTGTTTGTTGGTTGGGTTTTTTTTGGGGTTTATTGGGTTTTTTCAATTTCATACCTATCTGAGGAAGTGGGTGAAGTTTTAGTGTAGTGATATTTGCTAACAGTTCTTGAAGGTGTAACAACTTTAACAGCCTCGGGGAAGGCTTTTAAACAGGCTCCAGGATACCAAATAGGCTCTGTTTTGAGGGATGCTTTTGATTTTACTGAAGTTGAAGAACGAAAAGAATGAAAGGAAATATTTTCCCAGGAAAGGTCTTTCCGAGTTGACCTTATGAATGTCTTAATTTCCAGACTCTGCTGAATGAATAGTGAGGGGATCAATACTGTCAGTTGTGACGCATGCAGAAAAAATAACAATGTGAAAGAGAAATAGTTTTCTGTAGTTCAGTCAAGAATCATGAAAGTTACAGAGTTATGTGAGGCATATAAGAATCTGCACACTTTGTTGAAAGGAGAAGCACAGGCCAGAGTCCTGTTTCATTAGGTCTGATTTTACCTCTGACTAGCAAGAGTAGTGCAGTCTGGCATTTGAAGTCCACACTCACCTCATAATGCTGTGCTACCGTGGAACATCACTTTTGTATAGGTGATGTAGACTGAGGTGAGAATTGCTTATAGGCAAAAGTCAGTCTCAGCTATGAAATTTGGATCCTCAGGTGGTGATTCATAAAGATTTAAAATGCCTGAGTGTTTTCTAGTTTTGCAGATAAACATGAGGCTGTAATTTAGCTTCACTGTTATTACAAAAATAAATCAGAACTTACTTAACAGTAATGGAAAATTGCATGATTTGTTATTCTTCCTAAGATGCTAAAAATGTATAGAAATTACAACTTTTAACTTCTATTGGAATTGAGGAGGAGAGGAAATTTCTGAGTTTTAGAGACTTTTATCCTTTTATTGTGAAGGTTTCCACACGCACTGATGATGTTCAGAATAAGAACTTTACAGAAATATAATCTTTCTATATATTGGGTAAAGACCAGGTTGATTCTGAGTGAGGATAAGGAGGTATAATCTAGTCAGTCAGTTATGTTCACAGCAAATAAAAGACAGCTTGTAAATGAAAACTCTCTGGAGAATGGCATTAGTTCTCACATGGACTGGGAAAGCAATATGAACAGTTCTTATTTACATCTGCCTTTTTAGCTGCCTGTGTTTTGCAATACCACATCAATTCAGCAGCAGTGACATTCTGTACAAATGTCACCCCCTATCAGTTATGCACTAGAAGCCCTATTGTTCAAGACCACAGTGGTAGATAAAATGGACATATTCTATTTTACTCCTATTTAAAAGTCTGATTTTCTGATGATGACTGCTGCTTTCTTAAAAAGGATTATGTTTCAGATATTTCTAAGAGCACAGAGAATCATCCTAAGTACCTCAAAGAGGCTAAGGCACCAAGTCACACTATCCATTGAAGAATGATCAATTCTTGTAATTAATGGGAAGCAAATGTCTAATTTCCCTGACAAGCTGCGCATCCAACATTGATTTATTTCTCATGAAGTCCCTCTTCTTTCTCACTGCTGCTGTTAGATTACCAGGCACCCTCACAGAAGAGTAGACCATTTTATTCCACATCATAGTGTGTAGCAAACTCAGGTAGGATGGCATTAAAAAGCCTGGGATGAACTAAATACCCGGAACCTTCAAAAATCCAACCCTTGACAGAGCTGACCTTGGTCTGGGTGCAGGTATGGCATGCTAATGTCTGATTCAGAGCTTGGGACTGAATTAGAGTTAATCACTGCAGGCAGCATTGCAAGGCAGAAACAGAGCAAACTGCGACATTCAAATAAAGGAAAAGAAAATTGTGCTAAATAAGGATGAATTGAATAAGCAGCTTTTTTTTTTTAATTATTATTATTTTGTAATGAAAATTCAGTTTTGTTACTGACCCATTGCTCAAACCAGTGGCATTAAAGTGGAGCTAGAATCTTAATAACCTAAGCATTTATTCTGGATGATTCTGGCTTAATGCACCTTTAATTAAATTTATTGGAACAAGTGCTTTGCTTTCCTTGGAAAGGTGAAAAAAATTTGATAATGTTCCATTGCTAATTTAGGGATTGTATTTTTGTAACAATCAATTCAATTAGTGAAGTTTGCTTGGATTCTTTGAAGCAAAATGTAATGTTAGAGCTTTGAAATGCTTTCTGTAATCTTCATGTTTAGCTCTTATCAGACTGCTATAATAGGATAGTGATAACAGTGAGGTGATCATTCTTTTTTGTTATTTTTTTTGGTGCTTTCCCTACAGCAAGTACTGCCAGGAGCACTATTAAAAACAAAACAAAACAAAACAAAACAAAAAAGGGTTGAAAAAAGAGAAACCCAAAGCATTTTTATTCTTTCCACTTTATTCTTTCTGCTGGGCATGTGAATGATACGCCACTAAATCTTACCTTGTATGTATATATCAATAAAGGCAGAAATCCAAACAGTGAATTATCAATGCTGTTGAATTTGATGGGAAAACTACCCTGACAGAGCAGAAGCCAGTGTGAACTCAGAATGAACACTAAAAGAACACTAGTTCAGTTCTGGCAGTAGATACAGGAAGCATGGCAGGCTGGCTGGCTGGCTGATATACCTCAGCATTCACTAGTGCCTCTTCACTTGCCTGTAACTTCCAGTCACGGCTTAGGTAAGAGTGGTGGAAGGGTAGTGAGCTTGGGTAGCTCCAGAGGAGGCATATTTTCCTCATTTGCTTTTTGTGTGGGGACAGTGGGGAAGGGAAAGCAGAAGAAAATGAAACCTACTTCTGAATATTCTTTTTCTAAAGGGGAAGAAGGTATATAGTGTTTAATGGGTGATGATAAGCTCCTTCTGGAGTGTAACAGAAGAGCCTATTTGTTTCTATTCAAGAATATAACTGGGGAAACTTTTCCACTGCTCTGATATCCATGGGAAAAGATAAAAAATTGCTAGGGATATCGTTAACACAAAGGAGCTTCTGTTCTCATTAAAGTCCCCCTCATGCTGGCATATAGCACAATTTGCTGCTATTCAGTGTTATTTCGACGCCTGGCATGACGCATCAACACGGAAAGAATCCTCCTAAACTGTAATCACTGGGCTATGGCAGTGGGTGGTAATGACTCCCCTGGGGCTGTGTTTGCAGACAGCAATAAGGTCCGCTGTGGTGTATCCAGTATTGCTTTGCTTAAGACAAAAGAGTTTGTACCAGTAAGATACCTTTAAAACAGAGTAGCTGGTATCCAGTAAAATATCATTTGTAAGATACTTGTGTATTTCCAGATAAGTCTGGTGGGTTGGCCCTGGCTGGAAAACAGGTGCCCACCAAAGCTGCTTTGTCACTCCCCTCTTCAGCTGGACAGGGGAGAGAGAATATAGTAAAAGGCTCATGGGTTGACATAAGGACAGGGAGAGATCACTTACCAATTACCACCATGGGCAAAACAGACTCAACTTGGAAAACAGCTTTAATTTATTACCAATCAGAGTAGAGTAATGAGAAATAAAACCAAATCTTAAAAAATCCTCCCCTCACTCCTTCCTTGTTCTTGGGCTTGACTTTACTTCTGATTTTCTCGGCCTCCTCCCTCCAGCAGCAGGGGGATGTGGAATGGCAGTTGTTGTCAGTTCATCACACTTTGTTTCTGCTGCTCCTTCCTGCTGAGGGGGGAGGACTTCTCACACTCTTACCTCCTCCAGCATGGGGTCCCTCCCACAGGAGACAGTCCTCCTGATCAGCTGAGCAGATAAGTATTTAAGAGGGCATTATTTCCAAACCTAGAGAGAGAAAAATGTCTATGGCAGCATATATAGACTGAAATTTTGAACTCCAAAGCCCTTCCCGAAGTCCTTTTGCATTCAGATTTAATACTCTGTCCTCAAAGGTATATAACCAAACTAATAGATCAAAGCATAATCAATGAAAACTTAATTGAATACCCTGACAATTTTGTTTGGAGATAAGATGATATTTGCATGTATATTAGTACAGCAGAGGGTATCAGACTGATAATTCTGCATGTTGATTTCTGAAGTATGGTAACGGTGAACCCAGCGATTTGTTTTTCTGACTTACAAAGACAATATAAAGACACCTCCACCTATGTAATGAGTTATAGTCAATATATGTATTGTTTATATACCCTTTCAAGTGGGATAGAATAAATGAGGTTTTCTAGAGCCGAGTTGTGAAATTGTTGTAAGCTGAATGTGGCTATAATTTGTCCATTGATGATGCTGCAAAAATAGTGGAAATCGTATCATTTCATTAGTATGTTGGGAAAGTAACAATTTGAAAGGATGGGAATGAGGTAAATGTTATCAGTTTTTAAAAAACAGTTATATCATTTACTCCAGTATTATAAAAATGGGGAAAATACCAGAAATGGTTGCTCATTTTGCTGGGTGGAGGAAAAATAAAGAAGCGGTAACAATTAAAACCAAACTATTTGATATCCTCCTAAAGTATGGGAAAAAGGTGATTGGCAATATCAGAACAAACCCCACATTGTGGCCAGACTCCCACCCAGCCAATTACTGTCATGGGCAAAACAGACTTGACTTGAGGAAAATTAATTTAGTTTATTGCCAGTTAGAACAGGATGGTGAGAATCAAAGACAAAACTAAAACACCTTCCCCTTGGCCACCTTTTTCCCTGCTTCAACTTCACTCCTTCATTTCTGAATCCTCTACTTCCTTGCACCATAAGTGATGAGATTCCTCTCACTCTGTACAGCTGGGCAGTGTTTTCCCCTTGCTTATGCATGCTTTAGCTGAGGGGCTCAGCTGTGCCCTGTGATGGGTGTGTTGGAGCTGGCTGGAACCAGTGTCTGGCACAGGGCAGCCCTGGCTGCTCTCACAGAGGCTGCCCTGCAGCCCCCCACCATCACTGGGGCAGCTGAAAGGGATGTTGAGAGGAGCAAAATAAGAACTTTTAGTATATGCTGTAGAAGAGGGGAGGATAACGCAGGGAGAAAGAAACTGTAGTATTCATTTATACAGATATCATGGCTTTGTTCTTGGTGTGGTTTCCATGGCAGGCTGCTGGAGTGCCTTCCTTTCTGCTTTTAATTTTTAAAATGCAAGCTTTGAATGCAAAATGCTGAGTTCAGTTTTGGCAAAGGTTCAGAAAGACATTGTCTAAAAAACCTAAGGACTTCTATGTTTCAAATAATGTGCTGGAAACAAAGCAGGGTTGAATCCGTGTTGGAAGCAGCATATGGTGTCATGGAGCCCCTTACAAACTGGGGGCTCATGCAGCCTGCAGCTCTGAGCACTCTTGCCTGACTCCTGGAGATAAAGCATGAAAAGAATGAGTATAAATGCTACTTAAATGAGTGTTTATCTGAGGACTAATATAATTTTGGGTGGGTGATCAGTTATAAAGCTTACGTCAGAGAACTCTGGCCTGTAATGACTTAATCTCTACAGCTTTACATTGCAGGTAATCAGGTATTCATATATTACAGGTATACTGCTGCCCTGGTGCTACAGGTATACTGCTGCCCTGGTGCTACAGGCAAACTGACTTCAAGGGAAACGGAAGCAGCGCAAATGAGGATCGGTGTCATGTGCACAAGCAGTATGGAAAAAGAGGTAAAGTTGAAAAAGTAATCATAGTAAATGCAGAAGAGTGTTATCAGTGGCCTTGGGTTGTGAAAAAACAGGTCCTTAGAGTTTCCTTTGAAATGTTACACATGTAGTGGTAGTAGCTGGCATAAATTTCTTTTACTGACTTCTTCAGTGCACAGGCAGGAAAGCTGAGATTACACCCTAGAGGTAGGTATTATATGGTACAGATTTAGGAATTACAGAAGAGCCAGGTGTAAATTTCAGAGTTTTAGTAAATCTAAAAGGGTTGGATTAGGTTTGGAGATCTCCCTGTCTGAAATCCCAGAGGCTGAATTGTCTACAGGGTTACATCAGAGGTCAGCAGTGATTTTTACAGTAACAAAAGTAGATTAACCAACAGGCTTATAGGTAGTTGGGTCCCAGTTCTCTTGGTATTGTGAGAAATGGCCTGTCTTATAATATCATCACAGTCGTAAAGTATAAATCACTTTCTCCTATTGGCATTGGACTGAGATGCAGAAGAGAGAAAAATTCCCTATCCAAATTTTTATTTAGTCTTGGTGGTTTGAGGGCTTGCTTATTTGTTGGTTTTTTTTTCTACTTCTCCCCTCTCCAATTAGCTTTTGTTGCTTACGGGGAAATTTGAGAAACCAGGATAATTTGTAATTAGTTCCTCTGTAATTTCTCTTTTGCAAAGATTTTATCTATAGCAGGTTCTAAGAGTGGTGTTTTGATTTCAGTCTGACAGACAGCAAGAAAAATGTTCTCTATCAAATTGGGCATGGACTTAATCCCTACTTTTTCGTGGGTAAAAGGGATTAATTTATCTTTTTTTCCTAGTCTGAAACCCTTTTTTTGATGAGTGGCCTATGCTGCTTAAGAGCTTTTGAACCTTTCATCTCTAGACCAGGTGGAGTACTGCGCTGCTGCATTTCAGAACACATTTTCTTTCGGTGTTCCCTATTCACAAAGAAATAAATGGCTCTTGCAGAGTCACAGCGAAGCAGAGTGGGAGATGGGGATAGTCACAATTTGTAATTGTCAGAAAGAAGCAGTCTCCTGAATGAATGCTTTCTACTGTATGTGGCTAATTAAAATCTATTACTGCTTTCTGCTTTGCAAAAAGCAGTTGTATAGATTATTGGTGGCTTGTGGATAAAGCCTGAAGAAGAATATGTTGAAAAGCAGCGAACTAGTGCAGCTAGGTATTGAATGTTAATGTATCAGTGATGTCTATCTGAGACTGAATGATCAAAACATTTTAAAGAAACTGAGCAATTTCTTAGGACACACACCCATAATTGGCAGTGGAACACTTAAAACACCAGTTTTAAAGCCTTAGATCCTTCTAAAGATGTGAAAAATATATGGCAATTTGAATGCCTATACAAAGAACTGGATGCCAAGTATTAAGTGACCTAAACTTTGAAACAAGTACGTTTCTTGAAGCTAGTTTCCAGGATTTGTTATCTGTTGTAGTGCTGTTGGGCTACCTTTACCTAAACAAATGGGTGGAGCTAGGGCTTCCATGTGTTATTTTTAACTGGTTTTTGATTCAAAAGCCTGTAACTATTTTAGCACTTCCATATAATAAGTGTTTAGAGCTTGCAGTTTCTCAGTGAGATTGGAACTGGTTAGGCTGCCATGGAGATGTGCAATTATGTGCTAACTCAAAGCTGATCCCTCTTGCCTGGAAGTTGTATGGACATAGCATATGCATATGTGCATTCATGTCTCTAAAACACTTCCCAACCTGGACTGGGCTGTGCCTTGTTAGCTGACAGCCGACTTGTCTAGTGTTACAAGGTAAGTACTTTCTTGTTTGCTCATGATGAGGTTGCCAGCACTTCACATGGGTCAGGAGGGTGGAAAAGCTTGATCCCAGCCCAGGCAAGCAGGGTTTTTAAAATAGCTGCCATGGGTTTATGGAAAACTCTTCACTGTAAGATGTTTCAAAAGAGCTGCCTGAGGCCAATACACTGGCAGCTCTAATAAAATGTTCTGTCAAGAAATTGGCAGCATTGCACAGACACCATCCTACAGTTGGGTGAGAGCTCTGTTGATTTCATATACTCATTGGGGCTGATTTTTGTTGCAAGTGGCTGATACTTTCATATCCATTGGAACTGCAATTTTAAATTCAGATGGTCTCTGTTGTGCTCTGATTATTTTATGAAGGGGCTTGCTTTCCAACTCCATGCTGGCATGCTAATTTGATAGTTACTTCTTTTCTAATTTCTTAGTCTCAGACCTAATGTTTGCACTCTAATTGTTTTTTATTATTACATTTACTGGTTTAAATTCTGGTTTCTCTCTGTACCTTAAGTAGCTTGTTGCCACTGCAGTATCTTTGCTACACCACTGTGCACACAGTGTTCACTGTCTGAATTTGCATAATGAGCTAATCTTTGTTGGCTGATTACTTTGTGGAAAGAATTGAACATTTAACTGATAATAATTGCAATCCATCAAACTGCACAGTCACCTCACAAATGACCACAGTATGCTTGCTAAAACTTCTGCTGAATTTGATGAGCTCTCACTCTCCGTATTGATACCTGGCTAGAGACTTTACCTAACATTCAACTCTATCAGAAGAAAGCCTGGGAATTTATCAGATCAGTTGCTCTGGAATTAATAAAAGCAAGAGATTTCTCCAAAAATCCCTTTTCTTTGTTAAAGGTAATGATGTGTCTTAATATAATACATTGTGGTTTAGCCCCAGACAGAAACTAAGTACCACGCAGCTGCTCAGTCACTACCACCCTCCCCCCTCCAGTGGGATGGGGCAGAGAATCAGAAAAAAGGTAAAGCCCATGGTTAAGAACAACTTAATAATAGAAATAAAGTAAAATATAAAAAAATAATATGTAATATATATAATATAATATATAATATATAATATATACTGGGCATGACGTGCTGTGGTATAGAATATCCCTTTGGCTAGTTCAGGTCAGATGTCCTGTCTCTGCTTCCTCCCACCTTCTTGTGCCCCTCCTCACTGGCAAAGCATGAGACTGAAAAGTCCTTGATCAAGGTAAGTGCTACTTAGCAACAGCTAAAACATCGGTGTGTTATTGGCATTGTTCTCAAAGTAAAGCCAAAACACAACATTGCACCAGCTACTAAGAAGAAAATTAACTCTATCCCAGCCAAAATCAGGACAGGATGTTAGTTTGAGGCCAACAGAGAAAAGTAAGTGTTTTCCAAGGTACTGTTTTAAATTGACTGCCCTGCCTTATTATTCACTGATCTTATAAATCTGAAATTTTCTTTGCAAGCAGAATACCTAAAGCTTTAATTTCTTCGCCCAGATTAATTAACTCTAAAGTAACATATTAACTTAACCATCACATCTAGCCTGAATTCCTCAATCTACCTTTTTCAGAAAAGATTTAGCAAGTCTCAGCATGGCTTTCTGTATTCACAGATGAAACTTTGGAAGTTGAATTTACAAATAATATAATAACTTTGCTCTCGTGAGACCTCACTTCACTCTTGTGAGACCTCACTTGGAGTATTGTGTACCGTTCTGGTGTCCTCAACATAAGAAGGACATGGAAATGTTGGAACAAGTCCAGAGGAGGGCCACGAGGATGATCAGGGGGCTGGAGCACCTCCCATATGAAGAGAGGCTGAGAAAGTTGGGGCTGTTCAGCCTGCAGAAGAGAAGACTGCGTGGAGACCTCATAGCAGCCTTCCAGTATCT
>JANEMJ010006728.1:25950-51920 GCA_024361745.1 Cacatua alba
CATCTGTGCTTGCTAGCAAGTACAGATGAAGCTTCTTATTAGTTTTCCCGTCTGAATGAAACCAGAATATTTAAAAGTTATCATTTTCCAGAGATATGAAAAGCAAGCTGCTCAGGACTTCTCATTCATTTATGCAGCCAGAGTGTGTATGTTACAGATAAATGTTTTATGACGTAAAATTATTCATTTTAGAATCACAGATTCTATGATTTTTCTTTTTAAAAAGACAGGAATATCAGTCCTTTTTTATTGCGTGTATTTGAGCACCCCATTTTCTCAACCTTACCCACGAAGTCAGAACAGCTGTGTACAGGGAATTTGTTTTTCATTTGTTGACTTTTCATGCATGTGAATACACACTAGCATTGTTTCCAAGAAAAATCACTTTGTCAGACCTTAGCAAAACATGAGGTTTTAAGACTGTGCTACGAGGAGATGACAATGCAGAGAGCTGGGAACAGGCCCAAGGCTTTTTAAGGAAGACACTTCAGCATCCTACAGGTGGGTTTTGAAGCTGCCTTCTGCTAACTGAAAATGAGGCTGCGCATACACTCTTTCTGGGAAAATGTGTTACTTAGGGTCATTAAACATGGATTAAAAGTCCTTTTGCAAAATCTGTATTCTGAAACCCCTTCTTATATATTTATTTATTTTACAGTACGTACATTCACACAGCCTGACTTATTTTAGGTGAAACTGACATATCAATCAATCAGCATCCTTTTAAACGATGTAACCAAAACGGGAAAATGAAGTGCCTGTTTCATCTATGTATTCTGCACTCTTATGTTTCTCATGCCTTCCAGCAGCATAGGTCTGTAGATTGCCTCCAAGCTTTCCATGTATTCTAAATAATCAGTCACTCGAAATCCACGGACTGGTTCTTCCTGCACAAATACACACAGAAAACATTTATAAGCTAGGAAAAAAGATGCACAACTCAAATTTAATGAATTTGAAGCTTCTAAAGATAGATAGCTCATTTTGTTCTGCTTGGGTGTTTATTTCTAAATGAAATGTAATGTATTTTAAAGAACTGCTAATACCTGCTTCCAGACAATTCTTTTTAATTAAAGTCTTAGTATCAAATAGTTTTTTCAGGTGGATGCTGTTCATCTTATTTTTGGAGAACGTTACATACTGAAGATTTTCAAGACTAACAAAGTAAGCTTTAAGAAGGCAAAACCATGTACAAAAATATTATTTTAAAAGATTTCTATACCAGCACATGGCATGCTGGAAGTTTGTTAATGTAGTTTTTATATCCAACTAGATTCTCAATAAAACTAGGACAGTAACAGTAGATACTTTTAAAATCAATGATAAAGATTGTTATAAAGTGCTTAAAAACATAATAAAGACTTCTGCATCACTACAAATGATTAAATTTTCACTAATTCCTAGACATAGAGTAAAAAAGGGGACCCTCAGGAAAAGGAAAGAAACAGGCCATGTTCTTTCTATGGCTACTAGATTAGAGAGTTGGGAGGGTGCACAGCAGAAAGTAGGACCTGAAGAACAGTTTAGATAAAATGGGTGAATTAGTTGCTGCTTTGAACTGGAAAAATTAGCGTGTCCAGCATCTACTAAGCAGTATTACCACTGCTGGCACCATATGCTGCAAAAAGCCCTCTGGAGCCAGACAGTCATTGTGGACTGCTACTGGTGTATTGACTATACATCTCTTAAGTAGAATTCTCCTGAGAAGGTCTACTCAGGCTTGGAAGGCTGCACTCTGGCATCTGAACAGGAATACAGTGGAAAAGAAAACGGACTTCAACAGAGAATTGTAGTAGGTATTTAACTCTTTTTCTTTCCTTTTTTTTTTTTTTAAGCAAATATTATATTGATTAAATGTGCACACATATTAAAACATTGGTTAGTGATTTAGCTGTCAATAATATGGCCCATACTCACAGAAAATAAAGTGAACAGTAGCTAAGTTACTTCCAGAAGACTGACATACTAGTTCTGTATGTGCTATTACAAGTCACAAACCCTGTAGCCCCAGTTTCTCTATTTTAACCAAATTAAACCAATGAAATCAAGATAGTCAAGATGGGCTCACTGAAGTGGCAGGTTACAGTATTCTTGGTTCACATGTAGAAATTACAAAGCTATGCACCTTCATCCTTCCATGAAAGGATTAATAAAAGGCCAAGCAATAAATTTAAAATTCAGTTAATGCTGAAACTTCAAGATTTCTCAAAGGGATCATAACTGTTAGCAATCCATCTCAGCCAACGGAAAGAACCAGAAAAAGGGACAAAATGTTCATGGGCAATTCATTACTTAACTTTCCTCTTGGCACAGAGGAAAGGCAAATAGTAGAGTAATAGAAAATGATCTCTTTCACAGGTGGTCATGTTTTTATCTCTAGAAGGACATACTGGAAGAATGAATGTTTTACTAATTAATAATGTTTTCATTTTAAGTGATAGGCATAATGTCATGTGAATTGACAGCAAAGTTGTCTCCAACTTTTTTTGCGCAAATAAAAGTACATTAATATTTAAGATGAAAATCTTTAGGTTTAATTTTTACAGCTAGCTGGAACTAAGTAAGTTTTAAATACCAACAAATGTGTATTGCTATCAAATCATAATATTTCCATTATAGATATAAAGCATGTTAGAAGCTTAAAAATGGAGCATACTATTGGTTCTTAAAAGGAAAACAGGCAGCAGGACTTGTTTGGATAGCAAATGACCATTGCTAGTATGAAGTCCAAGATATGACATTTCATTGAAAAAAAATATAAAATGAATATTCAGAGATTGTAGGTGTCTTGGGTTTTTTCTTCACTTGGACTATGTTCTCAGAGTAGTTTATACTTCCACTTTTAAAAGAATTACTCCACTACAGTAATCCAAATTCATGAATGTTGTGCTGAGAAATAGGCTAAAACTTGAAAATTCATTTGGTTATTTCTAAAAAAGGGCAGCTAACACCTCTGCAAGTATTAAACCCAAGTAACCTCGCACAAAATTGAATGAATATAATAGTAGAGTATTTTTTTTATTTAGATGAATTAAGAGCTATCAAAACCATATTTCAGTATGCTATTAACTCCCCTTTTTCTACAGTAGTCACTCAAGGAGTTTTAAATACTCCTGTAGTACACTAATATACAGCATTTCTCATTAATTTATCCATACCATGTTAAATATTTGGCTTGTTTATACTGTAGGTGATGACAAGATATAAAGTCTCTTAAAATTTCCACAAATTTACATACATTATCCAACTAAAACCATCAAGATGAAGTAGTTTTTAAGCCACATTGACCAAAACCAGGTCAAACAAAACAATCCAATCATTAGACTGTAGCAAACATTTCAAGGAAAAAGATTAATGCGTCAGCTCATTCATATTTAAGATTATGGAAGCTGGATGCAAACTAGTCAGAAAATTGTTGTTTTTAGGATAGACTAAGATGTAGGTATCTAGCTCTCGAAAGAATTTTCACTGAAGAAAAAGACCAGTGAAAACAAACAGAGGTGTCTCTGGGAAGAAGAGTTATGACTGTATCTACAGCTAAGCAGCACCCCGCACAAAGAATCCAATAAAGAAATGTAATTTATAATATGGCAAAGAATATTAAATTTTGAGGCTGGCTGTATAGTAATTGGCATCTGTTCAAAATACCAGCTCACTGAGCTTTGTGCCATATCTCATCTCTTCAAGCTTCAGCAAGAGACCACTTTGTAAACCCACCTCTCTAAAGAACATCTAGTTCAATGAGATTGGGGTCACATACAGAGAATTGAATTAAATGCCCTCATGACTTAGTGTGGCTATTCACTTTGCTGATAAAAGGAACTGATCAAGACAAATGCAGGAAAGCTGTTCTCTGGAAAATACCATTATTTTCTGCAAAGAAGTAAATAAAGTATCATTTCACTCAAAATCAGTAAGTGAAATTCAGTAAGAGCTTTCAGTATTGAGAGTTTTGCTTCACTTCAGCAGTTAAAAAAATTAAAAAAGAAACCCTTACTTTGAGGAAAACCTGGAGATCTTGGGCTTCAGTGTGCTTCAGGATGTCTTGCTGTAGGTGTTTGAACACAGAAATACACATATATATTTGATAATCGGGACCAAGGAAGATACATGTAGCAATATAGTGACAGATCTCACTCCAGTCCATGTAATTCCAGAAACACTGAGTTATCCATTGCAGACAAATCTAGATGAGAACAAAATGATATAAAATTAAATTGCTGTAGACGTTCAGTCATAATTGACCAGCTTTATCTCTTTTTCTATACTATGGACCCCTTTTTCTATACCATTACTCTACTTATGAAAACAAAAGTACAAAGGAAGCCAAGAATCACGATTTTTTAAATCGCAGCCTCCAAGTAGACTTCCAGTGGGTTCTGCTAAACATAACACCCTGCATGTGTGCATCTCATCTGTGCATCAGTTCTGGCAACTGAGGTTGAGACATAAAGCTCAAAGTCCAATGAAAGCAAAGGTGAATTTTTCAAGATTTTTAAAAAATGTGGCCTAAAGTGTAATGAGGGTTATAAAGCTATGTTTAACATGGATTTTCCTCTAAATAAAAGCAGTTCTTTGCCTTATAAATTAATGTTAACCCCTTCCTTAAGACGTTTTCATTTAATGAAGTATGTATGGAATACACTTAGTGACTCCTTTTTCCAGTTCTAAATCACAACATATTAAGGAGCATACAGCACATTTCACTTCATTTAGTTCCAGACCACAGATCTTCTGTTAATCAGTCCTTAAAGTGTTTAAAAATATGCAGCAGCAGAAGTACCAAAATTCTAATTAGATGACAGCAGCCATACTCCGGCATTGAATCTGTTTTCAGGTATTTATGCACCGAACTACATCAGTTGTTTTCACAGTTCAGGGTTCATTTGTTTTTAAACCTGCAGTAGAACTGCAATAGCATACAGAAGATACAGTGGCACCCACCAGTGGCATTTCAGGAACAAATTAAATAAAAATAAAATCCCCAAACAAAAAACCTTGTCAGCAGTTTAGAACAATAACTAGTCTATTACTAATTGAGTGTAAAAAATATAAAAGCAGTACAACAGTATACAGTATAACTTACACAAGACTAATTGAGGAAGGAGTGATAGTTCCTATGTGTTTCCCCACCCCAAAACAAGACCCTTATTATGAGCACCTCATTCCTATGCTGAGATAAAGTCCCTCATCTGCTGATCTTCTCTCCTCAAAGACCAAATCCCAAGCTGACTTTTTAAAGTAATATCTGTACCACACTGGCATCTGCTCCCATTAAGAAGTCTCTTAAGCTGCAAAGATCTTGAAGAAATAAGATGAAAACTGCTTCCCTCAGAACAGCACTAAGCTTTCTTATTGTGGCGAGAAGTCCTTTGCATTTGCAATCTAATTTATCATTGTATGACACTGTTTACACCTCATCATGACTGTATCTTTACAAGTAATTCTCCACACATATTACCATTCCATATTACCAAAGAATCACAGTAAGTAGGTAAAATGAAAGCTAACATTATGGATAAATACTCTTCTTTAGTAACATCTCTTTAATATAGTAGGTTAGTGTGCTGCCTGATTGTAATAATATGGGTAGTTCATCTAAAATTAATTTTGCTATCATATTACCTGAACTGGTTCCTATTATACACCTATCCCAAATTACTCATTTCCTTCCTATGGAAAACTTAAAAAGTTATTTCAGGGAATAAGATATTCTACTTATTTTTAATGATAAATCTGAGTTTTTTAGTAAATAGTATTTTTATCAGGTTTTCTGCATGAACATGTAATAGAAGGTAATCAGCTGCAGTACACTGTCATTATTCTACCAAAGTCAGCTTCTTTCTATTTTCAGATGCTCTAAGTCACTCGCATTCAATACTATCTCTCACCCACACTTTCATAACTGCCACACAAATGCTGTATGAACATCCTTGATTTGGTGGATTTAAGTCCAAAAATTTGATGATACTTTGATATTCTTTCATCAGTTACCTGGGATGGAGTAAAACCAGACCTGTGGAAGGCTGCAAAGACAAGTGGCAACTTAGCTTTCAGCAACATTTCAATGTAGTGAGTGCTGCAGAAATAGACTGGATGTATGCCAGATTCCACTGTGGTAATAGGCAGGTGCATCTGATTAACAACAACAACAGCAGCAGTAAGAACAAAATTGAGGAAAAGGATTATAGAAAATATGTTACTTTAAAATACCTTTGTGGGAACAATATATAAAAATACACAAGTTTACTTGTTGGATAAGTAATCCCAGTTATCTTACGAGACAGGAAACAGAATTAACAAAAAAAGTACTACCATTAGGAAAAACACGTAGTTATACTACAGAAAATTAAAAGTTAGAAACTGATATTAAATATATCCTGACTATTCCTTTGCAATAGCAAGCTAGTTCTTTATTTCATGTAAGCTTAAATTATCAAAGCAGGGATGGAGAAACTATTGTCATATTTTAAAAAGAATAGAAGGGAAAAAAAGACTATGTTGGATTTTTTTTTCCTCATTTACTGGTGAATAGGGTGGAACTTGTATTTGAAGTTGTTTTGTGTGTGCACATTTCTTTGCAGTACGTGTGGCTGGTGAAGCTCTGGTCTGTGCAGCAAAAGTAACAGAGATTTTATCAGTATGGAAAGCTCTGGAAATCAGGGCCTGGTTTCCAGGTAATGCTGGACCGTTAAGGTACATCCTTTGGCATTTTCCTCCTTCCTGAAGTAGGCAGCAACGTAATCCAATGGCTGGATAATTCATCATTCATGTTTTGACATTTTATTTTAGTTGACATTGCAGCAGTTATGCAAGTAGGTTAATTACTTCATTTTCTCTTTGTGTCTTGAAGATGTATTATGAAAAAGAAATAATTTAGGCATTGAGAATGAACATCAGCACTGCAGTAACCTGCCTGCACTGCTGGCTAGTTCTTGTAAAGACAACTGTACAGATTACTGAAGTTCTCAGCACTGACGGTGCTCAGCATAATTATATTCACACAATGGACCAAAACTTCATTGTGCTGGGAAAACCTCAGGGCTAGACTCAGTGCTACGAGTGGACCAATACAGTCACTTCCAGTGACAAGAGAGACCAATTCATATTAATATGGAAGACTGCATGTAGAAGAGGTAAGGAATCTAATCCGTGCTTCTTGTACCCTGGAGTTCTCTAGTAAAGACTACAGCTGTTCTACAATTTACATTCAAAACATCTAAGACAACATAACAACATACAAAGTAAAACTCAAGAGGTTTTACTTTAAATAGATGGAATCACACCTAATGAAATATGAAAATGTTGTTTCCTATACTACAAACTTGATCCAAGATACTAATAAATTCAAATTGTCAAGCAATCAGTACTTGGGAAGTAATAATTTTTTATATTCACCAAATATATCCTAGTGTATTTAGTAAATTCTAAAACTGATTGACAGTTTTACTAGAAAAAAAAAAAATCAAAAGGATGAACTTTCACTCTATAAAAATAATTTAAAAAAAAAGGTCATTCAACAGTGCCACAGCCTTCACACAGAACTTGATAGCACTAACAGTTTATTTTACTACCAGCTTTAAAATTCAATAATGTTCCCTTTATTATCAGTCCACCTGTATTTTCACTACTTTTGAACAACCATTTGAGCAAATGTCAAGTCTATATTTTTCTGAGAGACTTTTACAGGGTCACTTATTCAGTTAGAGGTCTTTAATGAAAACTTAATGCATTTAAAACAAAACAAAACAAAAACAAAACAAAACAAACCCCAAAACCAACACACCAAAAAAAACCCCCACCCAAAGCTAAGGAAATTAATAGTCTCCTTTAGAAACTTTCAAAATTGCTTTTCAGAAACAGACAGCTTTTGAATTCTTTCTTACAGATATATGCAGTCTTGGTAGCCAGAGGAATGCTGAAACAAGAAGATGTGAAAATTGTTGAAGAAACGTCAGTGTCTTCTCCCTGTCCCCTGACATTATGAGGAAGATAGAAGATGCAAACCAGTCATAGCCAGGATAGTGCTCCTGCAAGCAGCCTGCGTGAGAAGGTTAAGGAACTTGGGCAGAAAACTCCTCACTGGCCTTTGGGAACTGCAGCCTTCCTCTTCCCAGGCCCATGCACAATAAAGGCAAGAGCTGGTTTGTTAGAGATGGGACAAAGGGAATACAGCTGCACAGAAGCCAGCTTCTTGAGGCACAGATGCCTCTCAAACTGAATTAAGAGAAACAACTTAAGCTATTTTCCCAAGACACTACTTCTTTTCCAGTCTGAAATCAAAACATTCCCGTTGATCAGCTTACAGACACTACCTTACATGGACAATACCATCAATACTGTTGGTATTGTGGGATTACCACAAATACTCATTAATGCTCAGAGATGCATTGTTGCAGACTCTTCATCACATACAGAATGATGTGATCCTACTCCAAAACAGTTTATGACAAAAATGAGAAAGACTTACAATTTTAACAAACTATGGGAACAAAAGGATGAAGATTTTCTGGAGTGCACTGGCTGTACATGTTAACTTGCTTAACAAAATTTCAAAGTAAAAGGGCTGGTTTGGGGTTAGGGTTTTTTTGCCTCCGCCCCCCCCCCCCCCCCAATTTTTCACATATGTGGATGTGCATATTATACATCCACACTACACCAAAAGCCCAAACTGAGAGTTCCAATTATGGTATTTTTAGGCAACGGAATTTATGCCATCAAGAAAGGATACAAAGTGAGGATACCACAGTTCTTTGCTCTTGTTTCAGGAATTTTTTGCAGTTCATTAACACGAAGCACAATTCATTTTCAGCATGTTCTTTTAGCAAGTTTAGATATTTTCCATATCTAGCACAAAAAGATAAAAACCAAAACTGTTTAAATGTTGGAGGGTTTTTTTTATTCCTAAAAACCAAGAAATCATATATAATAGACATGAAAATTAAGCTGTCATAGTGTTGGTCATCATAAATACTATGCTGTAGATACATAAATGGTTTAATAAAACCTACTATGCTTTATCTAGAAGGATGCACACCAAACATCTGCTACTCAGTGTTACAATTCCTCACCTAAATTCCCTTTAGTTGAGTTTTAAAGTCTATGGTGGGGAGGAGCATGTACTCTAACACTCATTTTCTTCACATACATTATTTAGAATTCCGTCTAAGTATACGTCATGTGTAATTATTAGCATCAGAATTCAAATATTAATGCTAAAGATTACAATCTGTGGAAGTACAGACACATGAGCTTTTCCTTCATCACGGCTCTGCAAATTACTAGCCAAGTAAAATGCTCAAATGGCATATAACTAAGCTTAGCTGAACAGAACCATTTAGAGAAGTCATATAAGGAAAAAAAAAAGACATATAACTAAGGATAATGTAATTTTATGGTAAATCTTACTAACAAGTTACAATTACCCTTTACAACACTAAAGGATAATAACCTATAATCTGTAAATATAATTTAATTATGTATTAATACCTTTTTCTCTTTGAAAGTTAATTTCCTTTAAGATGATATTTAGATTTAAAATGGTATAAAGCACTGAGTTGATGGATTAAGTATCATTAAAGTCATTCCATGAAAATCAAACAAATCTTAGAAATACACTAGGGAAATATTTTAATACCACGTACCTGACTGTCATTTCAACACCAAGCTGCTGCACAGATGAAAGGCTTTCATTCTTCATATCTGCATCCATGGCTAAAACAAAAGAAAAAATACAATAAAGTATTACAATAAATATTATTTTAACTGAATACTAAAATAAAGCTTCTATTATGTATGAATACCAATTCTGGAGAACTGCATCTTAATCAAAATGAGTTTAATAGTGTTTGCAAAGGATGCATCAGGAACCTGAATTCTCCATATATGGTGTTTTTTTATAATTATTTTTTATTAAAATCACCTTCTTTCTTTAGACGAAAATCTTCACTGTTAGTATGGTTATCATTAGCTTTACAGCACAATGTAAACAAACAACATCTTTTTCAGTCCCATTTCTTAGTAGAGTTTTATCCCTTCTGGCCAAGAAATCAGACAAAGCAGCATTTTCTGATCTATTTTCTTCCACTGCAGTGTCCTTTAAGTCTCCGATCTGTAAAACCAACTTTATTAACAAAAATTCTATTTTGATATAAAGTTTCACAGGAAACTTTATAATTGATGGATTTAAGAATCCTGTCTTTCTTTGCCTTGTTTTCTCACACAGTAACATATAACCCATTTTCTGCGTTTGTTCAAATTAAAAAAACAAGTTAGACTAATTAGTAAAT
Organism: Cacatua alba; assembly: GCA_024361745.1. NCBI lineage: Eukaryota > Metazoa > Chordata > Aves > Psittaciformes > Cacatuidae > Cacatua > Cacatua alba. The sequence continues at coordinate 36,240 of JANEMJ010006728.1, forward strand.
CATTAATTAAAGCAACATCTGTTGTAATATTTTCTCAAAATTATAAATTGCAAATGCAATTAAAAATGGGGCATTGCTTCTCTCATGTACATGTATTATCTAATATACTATAGGTACAAAAAAATTAGTTTAATAATATTATGATTTACAAAGCTGAGGCTTAAACCTTTAATATACTTCTTTCAAAGTGCTACTTAAAATACAACAAATTAAAACAAAAAACCAAAAAAAACCCCACAACAAATCAACAACCCACAACTGACATAATTTGCTAAAAATGTAAATAACAGATATGGCAGCAGAAGTGAAAATATATTCATGTAAGTGATGAATGTAAAAATCTGATTAAGCAGATCAGACAGTAACCTGATATGTATTTTTTATAAATCCTGCTCAGACAGACAGAGGAATTAAACTGAAGGATTCCCTGGCTACCTATTCAGGTAAGCACTCTATGTTCCTAGTAACAGGGAGTAAGGTATTACAGATGAAATATTTACAGGTTAAGGGAGGAAATGCCTCTGGTTGGGAAGAAAAGTTCAAGAAAAATAATTTAAGGAGCACCTACTCAGATGAGATGAAGTAGGTTGAAATTTCCTTGAAGAAAACAACATAGCAAAATTACACTTGACAATGAAGCAATAAAATTCAGCAGAGGAAGTATGGTAAAAGAAACTACTCTGTATTGTAACTTTAATAAAGGAAAATGATCCAAGTGTTAGGGTCATGAGAAATTAACCTTGTACTTTTGACAAATACATCTATATGTAAGAAAAATCAACTGGTCTCTGAGTAGAACAAATTAATTTAATAATCTGATGGGACTAAAATACTAAACCAGATCAGAAAGGTTTTTTTTTTACCCAAGGAACAGAAGTTCAAATATTTTTTGCACAGCATACCAGCAACACAATATTTGGAAGAATACATGTAAAATCACAGATCGTTTCAGTTAAAAACCCACAGACATGAGTGAAACAGCTCGTATCTTTTTACAGCTCTTGTTCCAAGTTACCTGTTTACTCAGGCTGCAATTACCATACTAAGTCAATTCATTTTCAGGCTCCTGCGTGCAACCACGAAGGCAAGAAGCATACTTATATCCTAAAAACCAGGGGAATTTGAATGTGTTTGTTATGGCTAATTGCTAATTCAGTCCTGACACGACCATATTTAATGGCAGAAGAGGGGCAAGCAATATAACAACTTCTAAGCCACAAGGAAGCCCTGTGTCCACTAGGAGGGGGGATCATCCTGTGGGTGGCAATGCAGAAGCTGGTATCCCAGTCCAGCAAGGGTGTAATTAGGATCAGCTGTATCACACCCCACAATCTGAGCCCAGTTTCCATTCTGTAACAGTTTCCAGCAAATACTGAATGATTATTTCTCATTAACATTAAAAGAACACAACTGATTTAATTGATTCTCATTGCCTTTTTCTTCTCTGTTGTAGCAATTTCTTAGTTGCTGGAAAGAGTTTTCTCCCTATCAGTTTTCCTTTTGATATTTTCCCCTGTATTGTGAAAGAGGATAAAATTAACATAGAGTTTGGACTGAATAATAATTCTATATTACACACTACCTCATCAAGGCAAAAACTCCAGCTTTTGTACACCAGTGTATATGATATAACCATAGCTCCATACATTAGGCAGTCAAGTTGCTGCCAAGCCGCAACTCACAATAGGAACACAAAAACTGTGGTTGCCTGTCCTGGGTCAAAAGTTTTGATTTTCCATTTCGTTAACCAGTGACAAACTGGGAAAATTAGGCTTTAGGAAACTATACAGTCATATAGAATATACAAAAGACCACTTCCCTCTGATTAAAAACTAGACCTAGAAACCTTAAATGCTCCATTAAGCTTAGAAAATTGTTATTAACAAGAAGCAGAATACTGAAATATTGCATATTGCAATCCATGGATAAAAGAGTTGACCATATGATTGCAGGAGTATGTTGTCACTGTACTACTGTAATGATGCTCATACACCTGATTTAGTATACTGAATTTAATTTTCTACAAAGCTTATTTGACAGATATTTATCAACATACCTGATTTAACTGTCTTGAAACACAATGGGTTTCATAACTTTTGTTATGCATCAACAGATCAATTTTCTGAATAAGAATGCCATTTATGCTCAAAGGACACACCACCTCTCTGAACTGCGAATTAGATAACAATATGATACAGCACTGCAGCTATACAAAAATGGCACGAAGAATATGCTTTGGCAGCTTTTTATTTATCTAATAAAAAATTATGTTAAACAGGTATTTTGCACTTTATTTAAAAATCTAAACCCTGTAAATAGAAATTAAGTCAAAATTAATCTAGTGACTTGAAGGATATCAGGATTCTCTAGGAGCAGATTTACAATTAACAGAAAAAAAATATAATAGAAAGTTGACTTTATTTCTCATTCTAAAATGCATTAAAAAACTAACAGCAGTTAAGTATGGACCATTTTCAAGTCTAAATGATTTTATTTTTTGCCTTTTTCAGCCAAGCAACTGCTCTTCAAATTAGCATCATACCATACACACTTCAGATAAGCTAATCATATTACATACTGGTATGCCTGCTCTCAATTTATTTTTTTTTTTAGTCCACTATTTAACACAATCTTGCTCATTCAAGAAAAGAAAACACATCCTTTGAAATACCAGGGACTGTAAACTATTAATTGTCAGTGATGACTTGAAACAAACAAACAAAGAACACTACATGTGAAAAAATGTAGAATATTATCTTTTTCTATGACTTGGACTATCTTTTTATGACTTGGTAATCTTCTTAGCTCCAACCCTTTTACCTCTTGATCAAATTCAGTGTTCCACAGAGAACCAAAAAGAGAGAATTAGGACTTCTACTGCATGAGTGCGAGAAGCAGCTAGGGTAGGGAAGAGAGCTCATTGAGATACTTGTCAGTGTAAACAAGATCCAAGAATAATTGCTGGATTATGTTGCTGGGTCCTCATCAGAGCTAGATAATCTCATATGCAATTCCACCTTGACTACTGAAAGTTACTGTTATGTCAAAAGTATGCTTGTCATGACAATACAAAATCAAAATATGCATACTTAGAGCTTCTTCTTTATGTACTGGTCATCACAAATACTCAAGCTATTGGCAGCAACATTATTAAGAATTAATAAAATTTTCAGTCCAACTACACATAAACTGGTAAAGGGCAAAATGCTCTCTGCTAACAGCATCTTTAAAATGGGCACTCATCTTTAAAGAAGCGCATACATCAAATGACGCAGGAAGAAGGGAAAAATGGGATGGGATTGCAGTCCTGTCTTTCTCATTTGCTACTCCTCCTGATCAGCTCTCAATAGATAGCTTTGCATTGATGTTTTTAAAATTTCTCAGTTCATTACCTGATCCACCTGACCCTTAGAAGATTAAGAACTCATTAAATGATAGAAAACAACCATGAGATTTTGTTCAGCAAGAGAACTAAGCCTCATCTAGAGAAGGAACACACCATGACATTTGAGTTTTACGGTCAACGCCTGAAATCCCCGAGATTCTGTCCCTGTGGCACTGCATGGGCATCCACACAACCAGAGCTACGAAAAAAAACCCAGCTGACACTGAAAGCTCCCAGCATTCCCAAGCTTGGGCATTCTGCAACACACAGAATCATACAATAGTTTGGGTTGGAAGGGACCATAAAGATCATCTAGTTCCAACCCCCTTGCCACAGGCAGGGACACCTTCTACATGTCGGAGATCAATTAAGATCCAGACACCAATGTATTAGATGACACAGAAAGTGGAATTCTTTGAGAAGTGGGTTTGTTGGAAGCTTGATAAAACTAATATATTTCCACAAAGCATTTATGTTGCAATGAACTGGAATCTGCTAACAGGAAGAGCAAGTGGCTATTTAGGAACTTCATATCCCTAATGCATAATGCCTATTTTACTAATATAGCAAATTTCAGTTTCAGGTTTAGAAAGATGTCATTTTTTAAGAGAATCAATTTCTCATTTCAAGAAACATGATAAACACTGAATATCTATGCATTGCACTGAATCCATTTTCATGAAAATTGTGGCCTCTTTTCACTAAAATTTAAACAACTATTAGAAGCCATTTTTCAGTTCCTCAGACCCAAATTTATTCAAGAAAGTGGTGGACGTATGCAATTGCCAAGCACGTGTTTGGCTTACTTTGATATGCAGCTAGAAAGATGCGTCTGGAATAAAGATTAACCTTCTAATAACTCATCAGCTTTAGCTTAGACAGTGACTACACATGCGTGTACAGAAAAGACGCTCTGAAGTAATATAGTGTTCAATAATTAATAGTTCTCCTTGAAGAAATTCCAACCCTTCATACGCATTAGAAGAAAACCCTGGGAAACGTATAGAAATCTGATCAATTGCGAGTTTGACTGATTGATCAATCTGATCAGTGAGAAAAATAATTTTAAGTAAATAAAGCCTGATAAAGATTTGAGTATGTTTTCTTTGTCCCTTCTGTACAAACAGGAAGTGTAACACAAACTTGGGTTCTCAAAGTGCATTCCTATCTTCGTAAGAATGAAACACTGTATATTTTATGATGTAAAAAAGAACCTGAAATCAATGTAAATTTATCTATACAACTAATTCTTACAATCAAGCCTTTTTTACTGTTCCAGGGTGGAGTATTATCATAGATTTTAGAGCCATACTTTTGTTTCACTTTTATGTCAATTAGCATGAATTTATTGGTCTAAACTAGTGTCCCTGGACTCATTGCCACACCTGTCTGAAAAAGGTGCTATGAAATTTTAGTAACTATTATGCTATAAAAGTTAAAAGAAAGCCTTGTTGAAACACACGCTGTTTGCCTGAGCAACACTCTTTCCTGGTCAGGAGAGCCCTTCACAACAAAAATCTGTGATATTGGTGTTGCCATCAGGGAAGAAAACCTTTAGGACAACACAAGCCCTTTGCCTACATTTCACATTCATTGCTTAACAGACTACTATCCTTGAGAAGGCTTCTCACTCCGTGATTTCCAAGCTTGACTTTATTCAAGCACACGGAATATCAAAAGCATTTGCAAATGAAAATTGTTTATCAGCTGACCCTTTAAATTTTGCAGCTTTTTTGAACAGGCAAACTTACCCAGAATTCATGTCCAGTAGTGCCTGTATAAGACTGAATGAAAAAAATATTCATAAAATACAAAAAGGAATTTCATATAGATTGGGTTTGTTCATCATGAAAAAAGAAATAAAATCTGTCAAGCTCAAGAAAATCAAGAATTAAGGCTTTCACTGTTGTTATTGTTTTGTTTCTGTATCTGTTCTTTGTGATTTTCCATTCTAAAAACATAATTTAATGTATGCAATTGTCACAGGATTTTCCAACCTAGTGTTTCTTCAAAGCTAGCGTTAAATTTTAGATAAATAACATAGTGTTGTTGCTATATCTACCTAATCAGTGGTTCATAGTGAAATCAATAAAGTAGCCAAGATCCAGGTGACGTTCCTGAACATGTTTTAAATCCTACCTTTCAACAAAGTGTTGAGAAGAGTAAACTGAAACTAAGGTACTCGACATCTGAATGAACAGAATATGGACTACTGCTTTCCTTTATTAGAGTTCTTCCATACTGGATGGAAGCACTTAGCTGTTATGATTAAGAAACAGCAGGATGCTGCCTTTGCTGGGAACCTGGAGGCTGCACACCTACATGTCTGTTCCTCCTCTATTTAGTTTTTGCCTCATTCAAACCAAGCAAGTTTTCCTGTTTTTTTAAGAGGGAACACTAAAATAACCTGGAAAAGTTTGATCTCTAGGCTATGCTGTTCTCCAAAGAAATGTGAGACAGGCATTCCCCAACGCAGAAAAGAAAACTACACCTGGCCTTCCATATCATTGGAGAATGTGTGATGCTTTGAACTGTGACCTAAAAAGAGAGATGTACAGAGAGGAGCAAGAAGGGCAGTCTAGGTGCTGAATAAATCATTTACATCATGAAGATATTATGTGGGCTTTTAAAGGACAATCAAAATCATAATCTGAATTGGAAAGTATCAGAAATACATAAGTATCAAGTCTGATGAGTCCATCATCAGATGGACTCATAAAGACTTTTATTGCTCATTATGCCTCCTCAGAACTTAAAAAGTAAATGACTAAATAATAAAGGACAACAAAAAACTCTTTAAGCATCTTTAAAGAAAAAGTAAAATAGTGATGGAAAGAAGTGTTACTTCAGCAACTCTCTTCATTAAGAGCAGAGAGATTCTCAAATAAAATTAAGGGTATTCTGTTACCAAGCTTTCAGAAGGTAAAGGCCATTACATAAGAGATCCCCTAAAGTGGTTTTGTGCTTTGAAACTTTAAAAGCAAGTCTGAAGTCTCCAAGGACACCATATTTGCATCCTACGGATGTGAGAATTAAAGTATCAGTATAAATAACAGACTCGTCCCAAAGCAGGCTTGGTTATCCAGAGTTAGTGGCAGAATAAGTACACTACGTGACTGAACTACGACCCAAGAGAAAAGCCCTGGACAGCTAGTAAAGAATGAAAGTGCATTTTCCAGCGGATATTAACAATGCTTCTAAATCTTCTAATTTTTCAAACGCTTCAAAATATTAAAATGTATTACTTTACACTCAGAATAAATTAACGTTATCATTCATCCTTTATTCTTGGCTGCAAGCACAACATCTGTATAAAACTAACACTCAGATTACTCTGCCAACAATAGCAGTTCTTTAACACATATCCTTTAATGAAATATAAATTGCATACCTTTGGGTTGATTATATATTATGGGGCTTTCAAATGTGAGCCAGACTGCTTACACTCTCTTAAATGTTTATGCCACCAGCTTTGCAAATCACTCTATAATAGGTGTCAACAAATATTTTAATCATACCCTCACCTGTTCTGTATCTCCGGCTTTCCATTACACATTCAGAAATGTGAAAGCCCATTATTAATATTTATCTGTACTATTTACACATGTACATCATCTTTTGTGTCAAAGAAGTGAGGTATTTCCCACCCATTAAGAAATTAATTTCTAAGCTGCTAAAGAACATTTTAAACAACCCCAAAAATGCTACAGGTGCATTAAGAAGTAAAGTAATTTAAATAGAAACAGGCTGCTGGCAATAAATTATTAGGAAACTGACCTTTATCGTTTCCCGTGCTGAAATAACAATCCAATTGGCTTTCAGAAAGATGTGACACGAACTTCTCAATTAATTCAGCCAAAACTGCAGAAAGTAAAACCCATTAAAACATTAGAGGCAGGGAACAAAATGTGGAACTACATGACCTACCAAGTGACAATATGTGAGATATTAAAGCTATCTGAATTCCTGTATGTTTATTTATACTTTATGGTGGAACAATTCAAAGCATGCATAGCCCTTCCGCATTCCTAACACTATTCCAAACTTAAATTAAATTTTAATAGCTTTTCTGAAAATATATTCTGTATAAATAGAGAATCACATATTATCTTTATATCCTCCAAGGATTACTTCAGAATTTGTTACATGGTTTCAATATGAAACGAAAATTAACTATAATTAAACTACAATATCTTACCACATGTGTATGTACACAGGAAAGAAAAATAAACAAAAACACCACCACCCCCCAAAAAAATCCAAACCAGAACCCTCAAAAAACCCCAACAACCTGCACACAACAAAAAACCCACACCACCCCAAAATGATGCTAACAAAAGTAAGCAAAGTTTTAAGGGATGTTTAAAAAAAAAAAAAAAAAAATTTATAAACCCACCAATGCCATCACAAGATACAAATTATTCACTTAAAATCAAGAATTTCCTTTGGGAAATTCTGTATTTTATGATGACCATAATGTTCAGTTCTTGCCATGGAACCTTGAGTCTGCAGATGATGCGTACGTAAGTCAGATGCTGACATCTAGTCATTATGTAGGAAATCATATCTCCCACCTCAACAGGATGGTAGCCAGGAAATTAGCAAGCAACCAAATGACAAATCATTAACAAAACCTGATTCTTCAGTTCTGCAAGTTTGAGGCTACTGCAACTGAGCATGTGCCACCTTACAGGTTTAAACAAAGGAACAAGGAAGCCTTTATGCAAACTGCATATACATACTGCATGGAGGAAGCCCATAATGAGATAAACCATATTAAGAATTTAAGATAGCAACAATGAACAACTTTTATAAGCAAATGCTATCCTAAAAGTGTTGTCATGATAAACAGGATTTAAAACACAGTGGTATAACCTTCTTTTCACAATAATGCAAAGCAAGGAAAAGTATTTAGAGAGTTAGAAGTGCTGCTACCCATGGGCTTTTCCTGTTTTAAGACTGCATGTTACCATTTTATTGGCAGCATATGAAATGTCATAGCACCGAAGATTCAGCACCTGGTCCCCCATTTCTGCACACAACACCATGCCCTCAAAGGTGCTTTTGGTTTTAAACCGAGTAATTCCACTACACCATTTTAGAAGATAGGTGTGAAGAGTTGTGATAGGTGTGAACAGCAGCACAAGTTAAGGCATAAAAATCTGTGGTGGAGACAGCAGTGGAGAATGATAGAAAACTCTTGAACTAGCCTTGAACAGGAAAACTAACACAGGAGACTGCAATGCAAGCTCTTTTGTGTGTGAGGAGGAGAATACAGAACCTCCAACCAAGGTCTGATGCTTGTTATACCAGAAAAATAATGAATATATCATAAAGACAATTAACTCTCTTTCCAATCATTTTAAGCCAACATACTGATGTTAAATCATGACTGTTTTTCTTTTTTTTACTTTGCTTAGTTGCCTAAAACATGTACAAAAATTCATTGATCCTGAATGAGTCCAGAAAATGTTTTAAAAGGCTGAGTTTTGGCAACACTACATTGATGGTTAGGGCAAAGGAGAGAAGAGTTTACACTACAACAGCTAAACATGGATTTACAGTTAGAGTAGCCAATGCCAACAGTAACAAAGTTAATTTTGCACTGCAAAGGACTACTAAATCAAAACAAAAAAAATACACATGTAATTTATAGTCTTAAGCATTTTTATGGTGAGAAGAAACAATTAATTAATAGCTATTTTTAACCATAGTTAATAAATCAAATGGGGCTAGCAAAAAGCAATTTATTTTATAGAAGAGTAATAGTTTATTAATTTTGTGAGAATAAACACAATAAACAATCTCACTAATCTTCACTAATACGCTTAGTGGAATTTGGTCCACAAATAATATAAAAAGTATTTGTGTAAAATGAGCAAAGTTGCTATACCTGGAGTTGCAGAGAGCAAAAAGCAGAAATTAAACTTGAAATCTGTAACTATCTAGATGTTTACTGTATGTCTACTAGCATGGCAATTACAGAAATATGCCACAGTACAATAAGAAACAGGAAATATGTTAAAAAGACCAAAATACCACATAATTCAGAAAATTTAAAACTGAGCCAGAACACTGTACATTTTTTTCCTTTTTGTTGGAAGGCAACCATATGCCTGACCTAGCAGTTGAATATTTCAGTTCAGTGCTTGAGTTAATGGGAGAAGTGACAGCTCAACTGCTAAGCAATTTTTTGAAACTCAAGCACCAAATTGATTTCTACCATTTGAAAGTATTTATTTAAGTGCCTAACAGGATCTTTGAAAAGATTTTAATCAAGTTTGAGAGAGGAAAACACACAAGAATTTATCAAAACAAATGTGGTTGATACATAAAGGGTTTTTACAGGACACTCAAGAGAACATCCATGTGAAATGACAATTAGTTATTTTAATTTTTGTCCCTTGATACTAAGTCATTTATCTGCCATTTGGACACTCCCTGATAATCCTTATAGAGATGGAAATTGGCTTAGTGATTTTTCATTTAACTGAAAAAGCAGACAAAAAAAATTTAGGGAAGTTCATTGTATATACTACAGTCGGTATTGTAAAAGCTCACATTCTTATGCTGAGGTTATGTTTAGAGGTAGAGATTAGTGTTGTGGCCTACCAACTCAGTGAAAATGTTGATTTTCTTAAATTATGGTAGCTTGGCTGTATTAACATTGAAGTTATTATGAGAATGGCAATTAACTCATGCAAATTTAATCATATAGCCAAAATAAAGAGAATTTTAATTTAGAAATGTGTAATCATATACAAAATAAATGGAGGATTTTTAAGATTCCATAAACAATTGCAGTATGCAATCATAAAACACTTGAATTCCTGAATTATGCCTTTTTTTTCCCCCTTGAAGAACTAATGTACAAAAGGAAGGAAATCAAAATAGCTTCTAAACTGCTTAAGAACACTGATTAAAAAATTCATGTGATTAAAATTTTTTTAATAGGTAGCCATGAGAGGTTATCTAATTCCTACTCTGAAATGTTTAAGCCAAAAATTTCCAAAATTGAAAAGCGACAGATTTTTTAGATCCTCTAATGTAACTAGTGTTACTGGATCATATTCTATATTGGATCTTATTCCATACCAACTCGCAGATGCTTGAGAGGAGTTTAAAAGAAGAAGAAAATGTTCTTAAGAGTTAACAGTAGCCCTGCTTGACTTGTGTTAGAGGTTAAAAATTCAAGAGTAAAAAAACCTTGGACAGCTGACAAATTTGTAAGAGTAGTGTCAGAAATTTTCAACTTCATCAAATTCAGTTTAATAAATCTATGAAGAACACAGTTGGCAGTTCCATTCTTAATGGCAACAATAAGAGTACTTTTTTTAATTGCTAAGATAACAGGAGAGACTTTCAATTATTGTACATTGAAATAGCAAAGGAACAACTTGTATTTTCTTTGAACACAAGAAAACAACTAATAAAAATTCCTACAGTGCTTCCATCAGAGATGAAGGTTCCGTATCTTATACCAATACACAAGCATTGCCTTTATTACTGGAAAACACAGCCTTTCAAATCCTAATCAAATGTAATCTTCACAGACATGCAGGCACATTCACATGCACTTACACTGCTTACAGGGTATTAGTTTGGAAATTACTCCAAACTGGTTTGGGGGACAGAAGAAAGAAGTTTTGATCTGCACTTGTTCTTCCTGTGTAACATGAAAGACTTTGTGTTCCACACCAGTTCTGAAACAAGCCTCCTTGAAAAACCAAGTAAGGACATAAAAAGGTAAAGATCTTTTTTATTATTATTACTTTAAAAGCCTCTTTTGCAAATGAATATTTTTTAAATTGGTCACATTAAAAATGTGAGCAGAACACAGCCAGAATCTAGATCTAATTGAATGATCTTTGAGGCAGAAAATTTGGCCCACATTTTAAAAGATCAAACTCAGCTTTGAGAATATGTGTTCTTACAGAGAAGGCTCCTCTGACGATCAATTCAGAATGAAAATCTAATGCAGAATGGAAATCTAATCTGTTTTTTTGAAATCACAGCTTTGAGAATGCTCTCTCACATACTTAGCAAGAGCCTTTGGAAGACTACTATGCAAGACTAAAGACAGTCAAATCTTCTATAGCTGGACCTAAAGAAGACTGATGACTTGTTAATGCTAGTCTCCATTAGACAGGGTGCATAAGTATGCATCTTTGTTCTATAATCCGTGGAGTTTGCTAAATCTATAACTAAAGAGAAAGTTTTGATTGGAAGATTTCTTGGGATCTAGACTGAAGTCTCTCAGTCCTTTGAAATCTGGGAGACCTTGAGAAAGCTGTCTGTCATAAAGTAGTTTCAATGAACATGATGTTGTCTCAAACCACAGATATTTTGCTACTTCTGAAATATCTTTATATTCACCTTAAATTACCAGTAGTTACGCAGAGTTTTTATTACCCTTTTATAGGGTGTTTTTATTTATTTAGCACTTCATTATGCTATTCTGTTTCTATTTTCCTACTTCCCTTTTTTGTGTGCTTTTTGAAAGCACTTGCAGAAGACCCTGTGAGACTTAACAACAATTCCACAGATACTTTTTTGCTGACTTTTACCCCCAGTTCCATCTCAGCTGGAAACAGTTATCCAGAAGCAAGAATAATTTTTTGACTGGGGTTAACAAATCTTAATGGCTTTCTTTAATTCCGCATTCTAACTTCTGGTATCTCTAACGAAGTTGCAGCAAACAACCTACACAGGTTTTGAAGCTGCATAAAAGAAAGACTTTTCTTTTCTTTGTAAGCCACCTATCATCTGTTTTTTGTAAAAACATGGTTTTACAACAAATAATTCCTTTTAGATGCAGGAATACATACAAACAATTTTCAACAAAAATTTCATATAAACCAAGAAGAGATAAGTCTAGAAAATATGCATTCTAATAAAATTGATCTTACAAGGACTAAATTATTTGTGTTTCACAATATATAACATCAAAAAACCCCTCACTGAACTTTTAGATCAGTGTCTTGCAAGAAAATAAATATATGATTTTGCTAGAAAAAACTAGACTTTTGTTAATTGCTACTCCTCAATTCATTTTTCTTATACAAACAGAAGCTCACATAAAATACATTTAGGTATTTCTTAGCATTTACAAATCTCTATTTGTTCACCTTTCACAAAGCTCTCTGAATATATGCATTTGTGGACGTGTACAATATAAACGTGCATATATGCGTTATTTACAAATACATATGTATTCTGTCTAAACACACATTCTTCCAAATGAAAGGTGAAAGCTCAATTTACAATCACTTAAGACTATAGACTCAAGCTTGTTTCAAACAAGCAGCAAGAACAGAAAACTCAGAGTTTAGAAACATTCAATAATTATTGCCTTTAAGCATATTACACAAATCACAAACTTCTTATTAACTATTTTAATATTAAACCAGTTCCTGTATAAATGACTTCCTTAAGGCTTCTGAAACCAGCCTGTAGCTTCTATATTGCTATATAATTTACATAAAATTCAGGTCTCTTATGTAAAACACAAATGCTGGGTTACTTTGATCCCATACAGAAGATACTTCTATCTTCACTGTCAGTTGTATTAATTAAATTAAAAAACCTGAATGAGTAGGTCTTTGATGTTTAATATGGCCAAATTCTGAAAAGTTTTACTGGAATTAATATCATTTCCCAACCCATCTTAAAGTCACTCATCTTAATGTGCCCTCTTTCTGTGTCAAATTTCAGTAAAACCAGCCAACACAAAAGGATGATGGCCATAAAGAGAAAAATTGGACATGAGGCATAAACCTTGTTTTCTCAGGAAAATCCCACTGAAATGGTTTTCATAATCAACACAAAATTATTGACTACTTGTATAGGTAATGTAATCTTCAATGAACCTTTAAAGAACAGTTATTGACTAGTGGCCTTCTGTTTGCTTTCTCTGTTAAACTCATTAAGTCATACTCACTTGTTCCACTGATGATATCTGGTCTGGCTTTCATGACTTTGTAGAACTGTTTTCTGCAAATTTCTGTCCACCCACTTTGCTTCTCTGGACTTTTTAAGAGTGATAAGAGCTTGTCAAGATCTTTATCTGGAAGAAATTAAAAAAAAAAAAAATAGTGTTATTCTGTAATGATAATCTTGGCTCTTTTTTCTTTTTTCCTTTCTTTTTGTTTCTTTTAAACTTACTATATAAGCAATAAGAAGCTAACAGTTACAGAGTAGCATAGAAACGAGTAGAAGCATTCAGAAACTAGAAACCATTTCAACAAAGAACAAGAAAAGTCAGACGTAGCTTACAGCCCTGTCACTGCCTGGTATTTTTGGCAGACCTCATACCTTAGGAAGAAAAGACTAAATAAATATCTCTTATCTGACAATTAAACTGGAGAAGCAGTCCTAAACCTGATGAAATTCTGCTTTATAAAAAAACCCAGAAATATTCATTCTACTTAGTGGTGGGTTTAAAACATTTAAGACATTAGTGAGGCACATTTTATAACTCCTCTAAATTTACTACTCTTCTGTCCTCAAATGATAAGAATTGGAAAGACATTTTAAAGAAAGTAGCTTGGTATTTCCATGTAATTTCACCACTCTGAAAGTCAAAAATAGAGAGGCAAAGATCCTCTACCAAATAATACTGGTTTAATAATAAAATGGATAGGTTGCAGTACTATTTTGTAGGGCATGAAATGAAGCATGATAAGACAGCTACATAACAGTGTTACACAGAAAATTTCTGCTTCTTTTTGTAAGCCGGTTCCCTTCACAGGCTTTTACTTTGGACAGATATTATGGCACATATGTGTATGCCTTCAGGTTCCTAGGCATACCTACTGAGTAAATTCTGCAAAAATACATTGGGCTGCCCATGCTGGGAGAATTCTTCTAAAAGCTCTGCTAATAAGCTCCAGCATTTCCCAACTTTAGCACAAGGACTTAAAATTGTGACAAAAGGTTACATTAAAAGTATACTTCTGCTGTCACTGAAATGTTACCTTGCATGTTTTGCATTAATATTTAGAGAAAATTAGAATTTTAAATTCTGAAAAATCTAGGTGCACCCAGCATGATTCAGCCCTGGGCCTCAGGCTCTTTGTTGGTGTTGTCAGAGGCTGCAGCAATATAATTCAGGCACTTCCTAACTTCTGAATGCTTGACTTTTTACCTGAACACTATTAAAGCACAGTCTTTTGGTGCAATTGTTATAGATGAGGCACAAATATACCAAATAACATTTTTCATTATATGCTCAGCTTGCTTATAAAACAATTTTGCAGAAGAGTTGACAAAAAGATCTTTATGAAAGACTCCTTTTAAATGCAAAGAAAGAATTTCAGAGATTGCTCCTTACTGTTACTCTTACCTTGTCATTAAAGACACATTCTCTCTTTACAATAGGGAGATGTCTTCAAAATTAAAATTGCCATTGATGCAATGAAAAAAGGATAGTAAGTATGTTCTCTTATCTCCTGGCTAAAAGTGTTTCCCTGCCCCCCACCCCCGTTTTCCACTAAATTAGAGGAAATTACATACACTTTACCAATTTTCTAGAGTAAAATATTACAGGCTGAGGCAGTAAATTTCACAACTAGCTGAGTCCTAAAGAGATTTGAAAACAGAACCATAGCAACAAATGTAAAACCAGCATGTGTAATCATACATGAAAATGTTAAGTTGGCTTTCAACTACTTAAAGCCTTGAGAATTTTTTTCTTTAAATCAAACATCTTCTGCAACCAAAATGTGTATCTTGGAATTCACACTGAACAACAGATATTAGCAAGCTATCATGATACCTGATGACACAGGACACTGAATAATAAATGCAAATTAGTGACTGAAATAATGCATACATAGGCTTTGGCAAATCAAAGAGGAAATCATTTTTTCTCATATACAACATTTCTTTAAAAATGCAAGTATATCGGGAAGGGCTGACCATCCAAATTCTTTTCTCTGAAGGCAGAATAAATTTCAAGTTCAAATGACAAGTCCTCTTATAAAAGTAATTTTATGTAAGATAAAACTGATCATACTCAAGTTTCCTAACAGAAAATATTAACTCCTAGAAAATGGAAACAACCAGTTAGACTGCCTTGCCTTAGGCAGCTCCATTCCCAGACTATTTGATGCTACTATGAAATATTTTCTGATCAACCTGACGGAAGAATAAACGTGGCATCTGTAACAACAGAAATGCACATACATTCACTCCAGCTATGCACAATCTCTTTGCTGTGGGACTGTCGTGGTTTAAGCCTAGCTGGTAACTCCGAACCACGCAGCTGCTCGCTCACTCCCCCCCACCTTCCTCCC
>JANEMJ010006729.1:22605-46356 GCA_024361745.1 Cacatua alba
TCCAACCTGGCCTTGAACACTGCCAGGGACGGGGCAGCCACAGCTTCTCTGGGCACCCTGTGCCAGCGCCTCAGCAACCTCACAGGGAAGAGCTTCTTCCTTATTTCCAACCTAAATGTCCCCTGTCTAGGTTTGAACCTTTGCGATGCTATTTAAACAGGCGTATGTAGCGAAACCTCCTCCAACTCTCACCTTCAACTCTCCTTTCAGGTCTAAAACAAGATATTGCTGAAAATTCCACTGGTGTTTAAAGCTTTTTTCCCTCTTTTGTCCTGCTTGCAGTTGAAAAAGAAAAGAAATCCATACATAAGCTCTACTTTCAGGCTGTGTCTTGACTTTCTGCTTTTCAAATCAATATATTACTGAGCGATTACTCCAATTGATAAAGCCACCAGCGCATAGTAGAAATACTGACGTACTTACATTGTAACAATAAGCTGTTGATTGTGCTCTTCATTTGCTTTTAGTATCTTTTGCCAACTGATTTTGTTCCAGGACAAGACTCTCAAGTGGGTCTGGGTTTGGGGGTTTTTCTTTGCTTTTCACACATAATTTAACTAGCAGACTGTGAACAAGCTGTCCCATTTCTTCTTTCTTAATAGATCATAGAATCATAGAATAGTTAGGGTTGCAAAGGACCTTTTCTCTCTTCCACGCATGTTTTGCAGTTGCAACTCCTAGTAAAGTGCTTAATCTTATGAGATAAAACCAGTAAACTATGATCCTTTTCTCACTCTATGGATCATACACTACAATTACAGTCTTCTGCAGCACACACGCCTCCGTTTCTATGTTTGGTCCAGGTCCAGAACTAGTGAAACAAAGGCAGCTGTTAACGTTTCCAACTGGCCAAGTGAAAAGCTGAAGACTAAGAAATCTCTTGAGAAGACACAGAGTCATGAGATCTCCACTGAGATAACCAGACCAACTTTCTGTGACCTTTGAGAGAACTGAAAACGTCTGGCTGCTTGTCAAAACTGAGCATCCAACCCTATTGCTGAAGGAAACCCATAATAAGAGATAGCCAAAGCAATATCAAAGGCATGAAATCCATGAGATATAAGTAATATAGTTGTTTTGGGAATAGCCTTTTCTGCACTGCACGCTTCATACTGCTTCATAATTATATACAGACACACAAGTTCCTGTTCTGCCCTAATCATGGTATCACAATACTTACTGCCTTGAACAGAACCTCAGTGTCCCCTTTCAGACATCTCCTAATGGGCTAAAACTGATCCAAAATGTCAAAATATAACAGAAGAGACCAAAGGGAGAATTGCCAATATTAAGTCAGAGCAGTTCTTCCATCAGTCCCACTCTTGCCTCTCTCTACATTACAGCCATAACCTCCACCCCCCAAAAACATTTCATACTATTGAATGTGAGCAAGGATATCAAAATCCAGCTCCTAACCCTTCCAGACCAGCGCTTCATAGTCTATGCTAAGTGTAACTATTCCCAGCAGCATAAACCCATTTTCAAAGCTGTGAACTAACATATCCAGCCCCTGGCAATACCAGATGGCTTCTGGGTTTGGGATCCAGAGTGACCCAATAGTATAGACTGCTCTGGAGGAAGATCCAGAGATGGGAGAGAGCTAAGGAAGGTGGTAGGTTCATTAGAAGAGCAGCACTAGGGAAAAGAAGCACAGACTGGTTTGTGTTGGAAATGACCTTAAAGCTCATCCAGTTCCAACCCCTGCCACAGTCAGGGATACCTTCCACTAGAGCAGGTTGCTCCAAGCCCTGTCCAACCTGGCCTTGAACACTGCCAGGGATGGGGCAGCCACAGCTTCTCTGGGCACCCTGTGCCAGCGCCCCACCACCCTCACAGGGAAGAACTTCTGCTTTATATCTAACCTAAATCTCCCCTGCTTAAGTTTAAAGCCATTCTCCTGGTCTGTGGACATACTGGTCTGGATTTCCACAGTGCAGCAGTATTGATGCCTTAAGTGCAGAGACAAATTACCTGCCATGGGAACTAGAGTCAGGGCCTGCTGCTGTCAGCACTCCAAAAATACACACCCTCACTGCCTGCATTGCTCTCAGAGTCCAGAGCAGCTCCTGGGCTTCAAGCTCTCTCACTGGTAAGTGTTCCATTTGGGCACCACATTCCTTACCCAGATTAAAGCTCTCCCCCAAAGACTGATGCTGACACGAATCAGATATCATTAGAAAATGATGTGAGGTGAGCAGAGTTGTGTTTAGTTCTGGGGATTAGCATGCTTCTAAAGGTGAATTCATATTTAGCCTGGAGTTTTGTAGGAAACATCCTTTCCTGCAATCACACCATCTGACTCCAAACTCCCATGGTAAAGCGCCTGTCTCCCTAAGCTGACATGCCAGCTATGGCACTCCAACACAATCTGCTCTGATTCCTTGTGATCCTTATTATTAATGAGAAACCAACAGATATGGACATATAAACAGAAGTGATACAAATAACTGACAGCAATGTCTCAGCATCAAACAGGCAACTGCTACAAAACACCAACTGTTACTCATGACATCCTACCTTCTGCCATGCAACAGACCTGCACTGAGAGGCCTCTCCAAAATCCTGTTTTCAGCCATGAATACAAGTGCTGTAGGAACCTGACTCATTTCAGCCATTCCAGGACCAGCTGGTTTTAATTCATCTTGCTGCTCAAAACTGAGCCACTTGAATTTGTGATTTTTAGTCCAAACAAAAGACTCTGTATTTTGGGGTGGAGGGAGGAGGGAGATCTGGCTCACCCTCAGCTACTGCAGAACTGACCAGCACAGAAGTCAGGGTTAACATTCAGCAGCAAACAGGGAACCTCAGCAAGGCCTGTGTCTCCTGAGTAGCCGTTGTACATCCTCATTCCCTGGATGAGGAGTCCACCACAGGCTTCCACTGCAAATCTCTCTCCACAGTTCTTTTTCCTATCTCTGAGTTCAGCACTACTCTGCTTCATATGAGGTGCTGTATAAATTATCTGACTTGGATAATCTCAGTTTATAGTCCGGGAGAAAACATTCCATCTGCTGATGGTTATCACAGCCAATTGAAACCAGTCATTAGGATTTATCCCGTCTAAAGTGAACAGATATTTTCAGTCTTGATGTAATGACAAATGAGTTATCCTTGGGAAGCAGGATATACAGTGTTAGGACAACATAGGAATGTATGCCATGCTCCTACAAGTCTACTGAAGATGGAGACAGCGTGACCCAACCATGCCTGCAGACAGACCAAGCAGCCAAAGACCTTCAGCAAAGCCTGACAGATCTTTGGCAGCCCTCAGCACTGCCCTACAAACAGCTCTCACACCACTGAGCTGCCACCCCAGGACACACACACACCCCTCAGACCCTGGGGAGACAGGGCTATAGCATCCCATAGTTTTGCCTGCCATCCTTCCTCAGTGTGACACCAGGGATCTGCCATCTGAAGTAATTCACCAACACCTCTACCAGACCCTGCTGCAGAGGGGAATTCAGCTAGCCTTTTACCCTGACATCCCCTCCTTTGCGCAACGCCTGCCCCTTTCTTCACAGGACCTCCTCGTCCAAATCTCCTTGGCACAACCCAAGTTAGTCTTCTGTTGCTGCAGGAAGAAAGAGCTCAGAGTCGAGACAATTTGTACTGCAGAGCATACATCATTCCTCCAGTCAGCACATACATCTGGCCAGGGCTTCTTGGACTGCTTTACAGAGCAGTGGACGCTGTCCAGAGCTCTCTGCTCAGTGTCCCTGACAAGATGGCCATCAAAGACTGGGTTAGGGGTCAGCCACCCAAAGCCATTAGCACTCCAAAGTGATTGATTATCATCATGTGTGGTCTCAATCAAGAGCCGGTAATGAGCCACATTCATTAATCCCATTTATATGTTTGCATAGGTCAGTCCTGAATTTCAGAGAATAAAAAGGCTTCATACTGAGATCAGCACATTGCACTACATGGCGAGGGCAAGGAAGACACACAGTGGATCATGGATTTGCATATAATTCCATGTTTTGAGGATTTCAGCCCAGGTATTTCTAAATATCAAGCAAACAGGCTCCCCAGCATCATCTGTACACCTCCAAGCAGCACCGAGTTGCAAGCTCTCTTCCACAGCTCTGTACTATAGTTTCATCTGTACTTACTTGGTTTTACATTTTCCTTGCACTTTTAAAATAACTTTTTATGAAGAGAGCTATATCCAGTGTTAGACCCACTCCAAGTTTCTTTTTAGACCATTACGGTTTTTCTGCTCTTTTCTGACCCCTTACTTTATTCCTATAATCTACATCAAAAACCTTATGTTCTGAATATGCCACCACCACCTTTGTCCTGCCTTCCTGAAGCCATTCCCCTTTCTGCACAGAGCCCCATCACCAAGTAACTCAATTCCATGCCCTACCCTTAAGACACCATGTTGAATGGGGCAGACTCCCGTCAGCTGCTAATCCCTACACATGAATCCAGGCTCCTTTCACTAGCATTAAAGCCACACTTTCCTGCCTCCCCTCCCCAGAGATCCCCTTAAGGAACTGTAAAAATAAAGGGTGAAATGCTGGCTCTGCTGAAGTCAATGGGAACGTTGCCACTGACTTCAATAAGGCCAGGACTGCGCTCAGCACTGAGCTCCAGCACAAGGCCCAGTGTTCCACACAGAAGGATGAAGGGGTTTTCAGCATCACCACTTCTGACAATAACCCATAGCTTCTCAGTAAGGATCCCTTCAATTTATGATACATTCATATTGATAAACTCACTGACCAGAACAAACATGCCAGATCTCAAATCCCTTGCCAAATACAGCACCTCTGAACCAGTTCGCTCTCAAGTAGAAACCATATTAACTGAGAAGACGACTGTGTTGGAAACTGCACCCACCTTAGATAGCTCAAGGAATGAGCTCATTGCATGGCTGGCTCTCCAGAAGGCATCACAATTTTTCCCAGAATAAATTTAATACATGATGTAAAAATTTAAGTTCTTTTAAGATGGACAGTTTGAAAAAGCTCAAAGGAGCTTTTTCTATTTCTTTAAGAGGGTATTAGTTGGTTAAATATAGATCTGAATAATAAATGCCTATAAGTGTTCCCAGGCCCCCTGTTGTAGAAATGTTTTCATGTGGGGAAAAAAATATGTAGCAGTGAAAGGTAATGATCTTTAGCCTCTCAAGTGCAAAAGAACAGTGAGTATGTTAAAGGTGGCCAGGAAATAATTGTTTAAGCAATTAAAAACCTTTACAATTACACTGAGACCTAAACTAAAAAAGGTAAAGGCAACACTGACTGCACAGTACATTTAAATACACCTTTATTTTGCTTTTGCAAATCCCCTAAAGACCAGTCTTCACCAGCTCTCCTTCCATGGGATGCCATAAACATACGTTGTGCTGAAGTTCTATGCCACAATGCCCTGCTGGAAGCAATCTGCTGGGGTAGGCAAACTCCATACCCAACATTTAATATCCTTATTTCACACCCGTAATAGAATTCTTTATTTCTTCAAAGGAAAAGACCACCTCTGCTGAACACTAACAGCAGAGAGCCAAGAGATGCTGGGTAATGCCCTATGGGTGCCAAGATGAAAAAGCAGTCTGAGGGCCCTGCAAAGTGCTGTTCTGTTAGCAGAACGAGCAAGAGGAGCAGAGCTCCTGGAAATGCTACCCCTAATGATCTCTAGAAAGGCAGGACCAGGCAAAGGTATGAACCCCAGACTTTCTCACAGGGCAGGAAAGGAATTGGGAAGATGCAGAGTTGTAGAATAAAAGTACTGATCAGAAAAAATGAGACAGAAAGGAAGAGTCTGTGTTTGCTCCATAGAGAGACAATGCCAAAGGAGACGGAACAGTCTTCTGAGGAGTTTTTTCCACTGGGATTCAGGAAATGACATGCCAGGCAACACCCTGGCATGTGTCACTAACAACACTATTATTCCCTGTTGGCAGAAGAAAAAGCTCGGAGGAAGTAGGCTCTGGTTGCTGCATTCATAGAGAAGAGAAAAGACTGTTCTGCTGCCTCAGAGATATGAAGAAACCAGAAGAGTTGCTCAGAATCACCCCCCTCACATCAGTCAAAGGACTGAGAGGTAAAACTAAAGGCCCAGTGAAGAGTACATGATAATAAAACTTGGAGCTGTTCAGCAGCTCAGATATTACAGGTAGGTTTCAGCAAAGGAACAAATTCAGCACAGGAAGGTTTAGATCTCACGTCTGGTTGTTTCCCCTTTCTTCCATCTTTCTCAGCCCCACGTAACGTGCTCCTCAGCAATCAGTGAACAGCTCTGGCAGTGGAAGGACACACCAACAGCTTCCAAATCCATGAAAGCTCAGCAAAGAACACCAGCAAAAAAATCAATTCTCAACCCATGTATTTGCAATTTTACCCAAAACCCACCAGGCTGCAATTGAAAGGAACCTACTTAATTATAGAGATGACTGAAAGGAAGCTTCTTGGCTGTTTCCAACTAATGTGGTGTGCCTATGCAGGCATTTTAATGCTTATCAGCGTGTACCTTCCCAAAGCAAATCTTCCAGTCATCTTCATTTGCTGTGCTTTGGTTCCCATCACAAAGCAGACTCAGGGCACAAGAACTGAATTCTTTCTCATGAAACTAAACCAGATGTGCTCCAGCTATTACAGGACCATTAAGTCTGGGGGTCCATACTATGTCCTCAGTGAAAACTGGAACCATATTCACTGTGGACGTCTGGTCTTCAGCATCCCTTTGTCTACAGATGCACTCCTACTGTAGGAGTAGTGCACCCCTTAATGCAGGCATAGCTGTTAAGGCTAAGAGACAAGCGTGCTAGAATTGAAACAGCAAATAACAAATAGGGGCAGGACACTCTCCCAGATGTAAATAAATGGTGATTTTTATAAACCAAAGTTCTGAAATTCTATTTAATTTGGGGGTTTCTTCTTCAAACAGCCTTGTAACTGGCTCTGCTGGTGTCCAACCTGGTCAGCCTGCACAAACTTAAACTCTGTAAAGCTGAAAAGATGGAAGTTTGTAAATATGATTATTTTGAGACATATTCATCTATCTCATCCTGCTTTTAAAAAATTAGGAATCTTCTGTTTCTCAATGCTCAGAGATACAAGAAAATGAAACATAAATACAGAGGGTCTTGAGCTGTGGATCCTATAACGTGGTTCCTACAACTTATATTCCAGTTCAGCAGGGTTCAAAGAATTCCAGCGGAACACAGGGTAAAGATGAGACCTGGCTCCCAGAATTCACAGGACCTACAGAATTTATAATGCTGCAATTAAAAATGGAAGAGAAAATAATTTGGGTTAAGAAATAAAAAGACATAAAAGGGTAAGATGCTCCCCCTTGTTAAACACTGATCTTTTCAATCCTGACTAAAAGATGGTGGAAATCTACAGCCAAATTCTAGATAGAGGCAGGGCATTTTGAAGCAATTCTTATTCCATAATGGAATTAATCCCTGCCTCAAAGATGTACAAAATAACATTTCTTATAAAAATTCAATGTTAATGTATAAGATGTTTATGACTTTTTAAAATCCTGCAAGCTATTATTTTTTGTCCTTTCTTCTTGTTTCAAATCACATCTAACATCCCTGCTGCTGACTATGTATTTTCTGGTTTACTTTTTCATCTTCTTCTTAGTTTGTTGGATTTGTGGGGTTTTGGGTTTTCTTAGTTTTCCAGACTTTCTTCTGTGTTCTGAAACACTGTAATGCCCTTGTTCAATTGCATCCGGTATCGATAAAGGAGAAAACAAGGTAGAACTAGAATATCTAAATTCCACAGGATTAAACTTCCTATTTTCCACAAAAAAGCAAAAAAGGTGCTGCTTCTAGTAAGAAGCTTTATTTTTCATCGCAAACGTTTTCAATGGGAAATGTGGACAAGATATACTGTGAACATTTCATCTTGCTTTATCTCACTTTAGTTAACCTAATGCTTAGCAAATTTGGAGAAAACAGTTTGTATTAAAACTGTTGGATTAAACAGAATCATTAGTGTCAGTGGAATGAAACCAGTGCTGGCCATTTCGGGCATTAAATAATAAGAACAACATTGAAAATAAAGAATATGCCTGTTTATCTAAGGTGTTTCTATAGACTTATTTACTTAAAATGTCTAAAAAGTGCATTACTAAATGAAGCTCTTTCTACACTACGATGACACGCATCATTGAAGAAACATCTAAACTGAACTACTAAGAATTTGGAGAAGAAAGCTCCAGCAGGGCAATGACCTCTTATGAAAACGCACAAGTAAAACATAAGGATCATGTTTACTCTGTATGAGTTTCCTGTCGACACTGTTTATTATTGAGGAATAAACACACTTGGATTGTAGAGATATATCTTTAGAAGAGGTATTAAGAATCAAACAGTTTCTGTAAATCTTCTGAGTGGTATTAACATTCCCATTTAAACAAGGTTCCACACATAACACGCATTTGATCATTTAACAGGTCCATGTCCAAAATATTTCTGGCTGCAGATGTACAGTTAGTATCTGATTCTTCCACTTAGCTTGGCCAAAATGCTGAGATTTTGTCTTATTTTAACTAAACATATCCTAAGTTATTTTTATATGTGTCTCTCGGGTCTCATTTTCACCGAGGCAAATTTCTGCTGTGGTGATGGGCTGTGAATGTCCCTTTCTTCCATTTCCCCTCATTTATCCCATTTCATGACATTATCTGATAAAAATGCTGTGGATACCCTCACTCCCACATGCAAAATATAAACAAATGGGACATCAAGAAAATGCACCACCACATAACTATCCCAGCTAACATTACAACCAGTTGGAGCCCTAAGAGTGATTTACAGCACCAAGCTGGTGACGCTGAGATAGTTAGGATGAGATAGCGTTGCTTCCTCAGCTCAAAGAAGCCCCCACAGAACCTCATCCATTAGCATCAGCACATGTGCGTGATCTACTGGCGCCTGGAGCAGGGAATGATATAGGGAATGTTTCTCCAGGTTATTCGTTCTAATTGTTTAAGGTAATTCTGAAACCAAAATGTCTGTTTTCTTGTTACAAGGTAAACTTGGGAGAAAACACTTCGGACTGAAAGGTTTTGTTACATTCACAACTGGCAAGTGGTTAGAAAACTATTTGAGGGCTCTCCCTTACTTTGAGAGTTCTATTTCTTTTATTAAGTTTCATTGAACCTGATCTTGGAATCCTGTATCAAAACAAAGCCTAAATCATTTCAGGTAAAAATGCTCAAGTGACAGCTTTCACTTCACTCATTTTTGTGCAGGTAGGAAGTTTGGCTGAAATTGTTGGCCAAGTTTGCCAAGGTTGACTGCAAAAAGCTTCAGTTGAACTGAGTCTGGTTCTTCAGCAAATAAACCAGAGGAGGGAGGATTTGTTTTGCCCATCTGTAAAAATAATACTGGCAATTTACCATCAACTTCCTGTCAATGGCTGATAAAACATAAGCGTTCAAAAACTGTGTAGACGAGGCCCTCAGTGACATGGTTTAGTGGGGGGCTTGGCAGTGGTGGGGAACGGTTGGACTTGATGATCTTAAAGGTCTTTTCCAAACCAGTTGATTCTACGATTCTAAGACATGATGGATGCAGTCATCCTTTGGCTATACAGCAGCCTGTGGGGACTGGTGCTAATGAGAGGTCTAAATGCTTATTAACCTCTGCATGGTGGTGTACTTGTGCTTGTGCCCTACCATGTGTGCCACAGCCTGTGTTACCAGTCAGCCTACCTCAACCCAGTTCTGCGCTGATCTACATGAGTTGGGACCCCAGCTCCAGGTCCTCACTATCTGTTACAACTATCAGTTACAGTGCCCAGATAGCACAGAAGTGGACCCTTCAAACCAGTTACATATGTAAGAATAGTATCTAGCAAGTGTGTGTATACAGCCAACCTTCTCCCGCTCCTCAGAAAGTCAATGTTCAGAGCAAACCCCTCCTCTGACTTGTCAACACACATGGCCTCACCGCTTGCCCTTTTGAGATTCCAGGCCTGACGGAAGGTGATGGGAATTGAACTTCGGCTCTCAAGAGCACCTGGCTTTGTTATCTCTAAGGGCCCAGGACGATTTCAGGCGCTATCACTCCATGCCATGTCCTGACACTTGACTCACAAAGTGGCACTGGTGTTGGCTTACCTCCAGGCTGGAGATAGCGACTGTCAGCAGCGAGGTGAAAATGAATGGGAGTGGAACAGAAGCGGAGACCTTGCTGCTTCTTTTAGGGAAACACCGCATCCAAGATTGCTGAGGAGTCCTCTCTCTTCTTACTTTCTCTGAACATCAAGATCTTTGCTACAGAGTGCAGGAGGTTGAGTTCACACTTGCTTTTTTATCTCCATCTGTGGTGGTGGCCACAGCAAATACATATATAAATACATATATTTATATACACACTGGTCAATACTAAATAAAAACTGATGGATTTAATAAGAAGACTCCAGATGGATCCCAGAAACGCAGCAGAGTTTGGAGCTATGACACATGTTCCAAGCATTGGTGAAAGCAAAGAAGTTGCCCATTTCCCCATGCAATTTCTCTCTTCTTCCAGAATTATCCTTATTATGCACAGATATATTCTGTATCTACTATTCAGAATAAAGAGACTAAAAGTCCACAAACCTAGCCAATATAACAAACTACAACTGATAATTTCATTTGTTTTGAATACACTTGAGCCAGAAGCTGTGGCCTGATGATAATAGCATGACATCTCTCTGGGAACAGATACCAGGCTACTAAACTGATCTTCTCCCCATTGTTGATAGTTGCTTGTGTTACGTGCGTAAGACAGATGTAGGAATGCCCTAGGAAGGAGGGAGATACTGCTTTCAGTGAGAAAGCAGATAACAGGGAAGAAAGCAGCTGCTTTAGAGAAACTTCATTGCTTCTAAAGCATTCAGAACTGTAGAGGCATTTAGTGTTTGCTCTTTTATCAGTGCAGCTGCAAGTGATAATTCAACCTCCAAGTGGTCTGTGCTTTTGTTCCGTTTGAATTGAAAAATGCCCTAACAAAAATCCTTGCTTTGTATCGGGATTATATGCTTGAAAAGAACTGAACGAATTGCATTTAGAATGATCAAAATGATCCATTTTCCTTATCATGTTACTAGCAGACAAAGGTTGATATTGGAAAATCAGATTTTGCCACTATCAACGTTACTGCCTGGTGTGAGTGCAGCGATACAGCTTTATCAGTCAAATTCCAAGACAGATTTACCCAAAAGACAGTTATCTTTATTATCCTCATCTCACAAACAGCAGTTGCCAGTGTCACACACTGACAACACTTCACTAGACATCCTAAGCATCTTTATCATCTCAATATCCCGAAATAGAATGCCTTCTGTATACTGATGTCTCCACAAGAGTACACTTGCAAATGCTGTCTGTCCTGTACCAAATATTATAGTAGTAATAATTATTATTAATAACAATATCACTCTTCCAAACTACCGCACCATGAACATTGCTTCTGTCACAGCCTCACTCCTTGTAACATCCCTGTGTCCTACATTGCAGCCAGTGAGGCCATAAGGAGCAACATGGAGACAAGCGACTAATGCCCACCTTCTCATGTATTTAGGAACCTCATTTCCACTAAAACATCAAGCTTTATCCTAGTTTGAATTAAATCTCACCTTTTGTGAAAGTGGAACCACTGCACATGCAGACAAGGGCTCTCCTGCTGAAGAAATCTAAAGCACAACATAAGGTTGGTACTGTATCGCATGATGTAGTGATCTGAACTCAGTGCCCACCCCAAGGAAACAGCATAGCCAGTGTTAGGGAGCTGTATTTAGACAGGTATTTGAGTCCATGGAGAGACTCAGCAGGAAAAACATACCAACAGACACAGCTGCTGGATGCTCCCCATTTCCCAAACAACAATTTCCCCCACCAGAAATGTTGATTTAAACTATTCATGCTAACGTGAGTGCAGGATAAGGTTATGTGATTCTTGGAGCCGCCACATCAGGTCATGAATGATGGAGTAATGAAAAGAAAATTCCTTGCTCATTGCACAGCAAATAAAGGCAGGATTGTGAAACCACTCGCTGCCGTGCTGAGCTCTGCTGCTGTGTGTGTGTGCAGAGTTGGACCCACAGAAGAGCCCAGCACAGAGGATGAAAGAGACTTATGACCATCATCCCACAGTTGTTTCTCTAAAATCTAAGTACTAAGCACTATGAAAACCTGATTATAAAGGCAAGTTGTGATATTTCTACTCCTACTTCAAAATCCAGGCATCTTACCTGTTCAGAGACTGATATCCCCTTAAACCCTACTGTGCCATGCATCTTAGTCCTGTGCCAGAAACTATGGAACCTCTTGGGAATTACCTCGGAGCATGATGAAATACTTTCCCCATAGGCTGGAAGGCTTTAACTCTCCTCCTAACCTCCCAACAGAGATTAATCCAAAGAGGTTAAGAGATAACCTCATCATAACCCCAGGTTTTCCCTGCCGAGCTACTGTACTAAAAACTCTCCTGGAGAAGAAACTGTGACCACAGGGGAACAAACAAGGCTTCTGAGCCCAAGTTTCAGGAGTACTGCATAGCCACAGCTTCCACGGACTTCACTTAGAACTAAAGGTGCTCAGTGGCTCTAAAATGTCATAATGAAGGGTCACGTCCTATATAGAGTTCAGATTATTTAGACTCTGCAATCGCTCATATTACCACATCAAGAGGGTTTTTCTCAGGACATCATTCTCTCCAATTTCACAGGCTTTCCATGGTTTTTTTAGGAATAACCCTCTATGATGTGAAGGTTTTTTGATACACACACTGAACAAACTCTTAACTGGTTATTTTTCATACATGGAATATAGATTCCTTTATATATAAACTTTCTAAAACCCCCAAAGTCTTAATTTTCAGCTTGGCCTTTTGAGATGTGCAAAAGCTTTGGTGGAGGGAGGGTGTATTTTTAAAAGGGGAGCATTAGAAAGGATTGGGTTTTTGTCCTCCTGGCTTAATGGAGCCCAGACTGGAACCTTAACCAAGTAAACTAAACTGATTACCACATATGGGGAGAGCTTACCCTTCCCCAGCTTCACACTTCCCAGTGCGATGTCGACCCAACATTACCACACTGCACCTTCTTTTCCACACTTTCCCAAAATACAGCTCTATGAATCCAAGTTGCTCCCAGCCTGTATCATTTGCTACCATCAGCCCCACACATCTCCGTGCAGCAGCTTCAGAGCACCCATCCTCTTTGCTAAAGAAGCATTTTCATGACAAAAGTCAAGAAATAAATAACAATTTCCAGAAGCTCCTGAAAGCTCTATTTAAAAGTCCCTTAAGTTGTAAGTCCAAGAAAGGCAACGCCTTTGTGACAGCACAGCTGTAGATTAAAAAGATTCCCAGGGCCTCTGAGCTATTCTGACTCTTGGGCTTTAGAATTATATGAATATAGGCTTAAGACCACCCAAATTCTTCCCTTTTTTTCCCCTTTTTGAGAGGAGGAGAGAAAGAGACCATGCACACAAGTGTGTGAAAGAGGCCATTACCCTCATGCTGGACGACTGTAGTTTTACAGTAACAAAGATCTGACAGGCTGTATTGACCTGTGACAGCAGCTGTATTTACATTATAGCCTAAAAGGGGAAGCACACTAGAGGGGATGGTATATACACTGCATGAGCCAGTGGCCTTTCCACAGATGCTTTAACCCACATGTGCAAAATCCAGTTGCAGGAATTTAAGTTCCTTCCAAAGCACACCCAGAGGGGGAGCTGACTTTTGTCTTGTGCTTAGTATTATGTGGCTGATTTTGCACCTAAATCTCAACTCTTTACTCTAGGAAGTATTCCCATAGTAGTAGGACATGTTCTCTGGACAGCCAGCATTAGTCCATGACCAGACAATCCTCAGTTACCTCCTGTGTTATTAGGATCAGCAGCATGACTAATGTGCTGGAAGGAAACAGGATAATAAATAAAATAGTCTCATCTCTTAGGAGAGAGGAAGGAGAAGTATTCCACATACTGCACTTTAGTACCTTATTGAAGCTCATCTCCCAAGGTTCCTTGAGGTTCCTCTGAAGATGACCCATTACTGGAGCCCCAGCTCTCCACTGGTGACATGGTGAGTGTAGGGACCTGAGCTAAGCACCTGAGAGGCTGCAACCCTCGTAGATACAGGCTGGAAGAAATCCATTTGTACCAGGGCTGCTCCAAACTGAAATTCATTATTTTGATGACATTTCTTTGTTTTCTGATTGATTCAGGCTTTCTTAGACTGATCTCTCAATACAGAGTCTAAACAAAGAGAAACATAATCAAATGCTTGCCTTTGCAGCAGGGGAAGGGGGAAAGAAATCACTAACATTGCTCTGTCTGCCCCCGTGGCTTCCCTGTGCTGCTCCCATCCTTATTTGTTGCTCTTCCTTCACACCATGGGCTCTTGGGATAGCAAAGAAAAGCAGTCCCTGCCTTGAAGAACAAAAGGTTGGCAGGGAAATCAAATTAAAAGTGGCAATCACATTTGCAGCAGGGTAGTCAGCTGAAATAATCATTGTTGTTATTTATACTGTGGCTTCACTTCAGGTAACAAGTAGCTCAGAGCCCTGTAATGTCAGGAATGGAAAGGAAACAGCCATCACAAGCATATGGGATGCATACCTAGCCAGTATCTTCAGGTGCTGAAGCTTTAGGCATATGCACATGTCTCAGTGATTCCTTTATTCCCAACTGCTTTTAATCACCTGCCAAAAGCAGGTGCTTATATACACCTCTGAATAACAGATGTAATACAGGGTTTGTGAATTGGGGTGCAAGAGCCAAGATGTGATAGGCAGATGGGACAGGTTGGTGAAGAAATCGGAGAGGAAGAGAGGACAAAGTTCAGAGTCATAGGAAGATTAAGTATAAACGTGTCACGTGGGAGTCTCCAGCAGACAGTGCTCAGTAGCAGCAAATCCAAACCACAACATGTTTGGATGCAAGTTTTCAGCAAGGGAAGTATTCCAGCCTGCAGGACACGAGCAAAGGCATTGGTGCGGTCAGCGCAAGAATGTGCAGCAACCTTGGCTCAAGTCTGTTCTCTGCCACAAGCCTTCATATAACTTGGGTGCAGTCACTTACCCTTGGACTGCTTCAGCCCCATGAGAGCAAGACCCTGATAACAGTGACCCTTGCTCACAGGCTTGTGTCAGTAAAGGCTGCATGGATGACCAGGAGGTGCTCAGGACACCTGGCACTTGAGGTTGTACAGCTCCCTTAGATATAACCAGCTATCCTCACAAGGACAATTACTCCAAAACACCATTAAAGCCTCTTCATCAACTGTTGAGCTTTTTACCGCCTCTAGCTGAGGCACTTCAGGCCAGTCCCACAGAGCCAGGCAGGCACTAAGCTCTCATATGTAGTTTAAAGAATGAATCCCTGCTTTCTATCTTCCACATCATTCACCTTGAAGACCCATGGAAGTTTTTCACTCATTCAACAATACACAGCTGCATCACATTGGTCCTGGCTTCATGCCTGGTGTATAATCAAATCTTGTCCTTCTAGCAAAATGAAACAGAGATGCAGGATAAGATGGCAGTAGTGGGGTGTGAGCTCAAGGGCCCAATTTTGATTTCACGTACATTAGCCAAAGCCAGTGAGTCAATGGATATGGATTCACAACAGCCATTCCTCCCATCTACACTCTCCCCCTATACAAGGGATTTGGCTGTGCAGAAAGGAGCAAGACAACTCCAGCTGACACAAGTCAGTCTTCCAGCAAGTTCTAGCCATCCTCTTCATAGTCTGTAACCGCAGAAAGGGCTTAGAGTGCAGGGGAAGTGCTGCAGCTCGGTCACTGACGTAGGTAAACCCACCACCCCTGCTGCCAAAACGAACCATTTCAGGGACTCCCTTCCACAATCTTGGGAGTTCCTGCAAAACTCCCATTTCTGACGTGCTGCTCCGATGTGAAATATCTGCAGTGTTTGCAAAGCAGTGACTATGAATGACTAACCAGCCGTGCATATATTTCAAGAAAGCTTGGAAACAGCCTTGTTATTTTTGGAAACACGGACACTTGCTCAGGGCAAGCTGGCAAGGAGGAATTACTGTGGAAAGTTACCTAAAGAACAGAGAGGCTGTAGTGCCACCTACTGCTTTACTCCGGATTTCAACTCCTGGTTTAAAAAGTAGAACAACGCAGACAAGAAGTGCCACCCTGGAGTAGACCTAAGCTCAGGCAGTCACTCTGACCTGACAACCACCCGTACCACCAGGTTCCTCACCAGAAGGTGCAAGGATGCTGCCAAGGACAACTTAAGAGCTAATCCTGCCTGTGAGCATGGAGCACAACAGCCCTTCAAAAAGCACTGTCAATTTATGTTACAGTCAGAATCACAGAATCAACTAGGTTGGAAAAGACCTTTAAGATCAAGTCCAACCATTCCCCAGCACTGCCAAGGCCACCCCTAACCCATGGCACTGAGGGTCTTGTCTACACTGTGTGTGAACACTTGCAGGGACGGTGACTCCACCACTACACTGGGAAGCCTTTGGAACTGACTTCCACAGATTCATCCAGTATCTTAGATGAAGTCTGTTATAGGGTACGTAAAGAGTACTAACATGTTCTAAACTTCCTAAATTTCTGGAGGGAAAATGTTTATGGGGAAAAAAAAGATATCTGGCTTTGAAAATAACTCTACAGCACTCCTGTAGCAAGGGTCATTTTAGCTCTGGCTGGAGAGAAAGATTTCTGAGTGATAAGTGTATTACAGTTGAGGATGTTTTTACATATAAAATTGCTTTACATAAAGTATAA
Source organism: Cacatua alba (assembly GCA_024361745.1). Classification (NCBI taxonomy): domain Eukaryota; kingdom Metazoa; phylum Chordata; class Aves; order Psittaciformes; family Cacatuidae; genus Cacatua; species Cacatua alba. The sequence continues at coordinate 39,338 of JANEMJ010006729.1, forward strand.
ACTATTGCTTTTCATGCTGAGCATTCTTGTTATGCACACAAAGCTAAAGATGATTTGGACTTGATACCTCCTCAACTTCACCACAGATTAGCAGCAGTAAGTTCCAAAGATACTCCAAAAAATATTCCAAAGGTACGTTGTCCAAAAGTGTGGTTTATTTATTTTTTAAATAGAATCACAGAATGGTTTGGGTTGGAAAGGACCTTAAGATCATCCAGTTCCAACCCCCTGCCACAGGCAGGGACACCTCACACTAGACCATGTTGCCCAAGACTCCGTCCAACCCAGCCTTGAACACTGTCAGTGATGGAGCATTTACCACTTCTTTGGGCAGCCTGTGCCAGTGCCTCACCACCCTCACAGTAAATATTTGATTATATTTATTTTCTTGCATAATTTAACCTTTTAATGTAGTTATGAGCCTTACTGCTATACAAGACAGAGAACAACTTCCTGGCCTCCCATCTGCTGGTCAGTCACTGTTGTATGAACTTCCCCCAGGTTCACAGCTTCTCAGTCATTTGCACAGAATATAAAAGAAAAGGTTAAGAAAACTAAAAGTAAAACCCCTTTTGTGTTCATTTTGAATGTCCCAGTCAAATATATGCCTCTTCCTTCACTACATTTCCATTTCCTAGCCACAAATTCCCAAAACATAGATGATTCCACAAAGAAAATGGATCCTCCTTTTGGATTATGAATTAGAAACCAGAAAACAAAACCTGCAAAGATGCAAGGGGAAAGCTGCTTTTCTGCCCCAGCTACCAGAGCATCAAAGAACCATAATTAGGATTTGCTACTCAGTACAACGTATTATCAAAATTGCCAAAGAGAACATATCCATTTATTCATAAATGTGGTCTGGATTATACAGGCATTGTAAATGCTTGGTTCTGTGTTTGTCTGGTCTGGTTTGTGTTTGGTTTGGAATCCATTCATTCAGTCCCTAATTTGCCATTAAGGAACTGATACAGCAAGTGTGCACATTAAACATTTAAATACAGGAGCCCAGAGGCATGTAGAGCTAAACAACTGCAAGCGGTTACTGCTCAAAGCTTAAACAAGGGATTTTCCTTCCTCTACAAAGAGGAGGTTAAAGGTTGGAGTGGACGACCTCCAGAGAGCCCTTCCAACCTCAATTCTTCTATTAGTCAAGCAAGTGCAGGAATAAACAGTCAACAAGTAGCTCCAACATGGAATATAATGCTCTGGAGCATCACTTCCCATTTAGACAAGGATTGGGCAGAGTCCATACTGAGACTGGTTCACACAGATAGAGACTTCAGTCTACATCTTCAGAAGTATTCAGGTGAGAGAACACCACTGACAGCAGTAGGACTTGAGCTCCAACATACCTTGGGGGAAGGCAGGACCCAGGGCCTTGTACTATCTACCAAAACACAGACGTATTGACAAAGCTCGAAGACACCCAGTTCACCACAGTGTCATAAATTCAAGTGATCTGGAGCATAAAACACCACAAATGACACATAGTCCCGAGATGGCTGGAAAGCCTGTGACTGCCAGAGTACAACGTTCACTGAACAAGGGTTACATCCACTGGGAAGGCATTTTCATAGCTAGTTTACGGAAACTCACTAGTTATGTTTGATTATGTTGTATCTATACCCTGTAAAAACTGACCTGACACCCTCTTGTGCCAGAAGCCCATCTACACAGATTAAAGGGATTTCATTCCATGGCTGATAAGAAGTTTTCTCCATTTATCTTAGCTAGAAGAAATCCCACTTAGATCTTAATAAGTGTTAAACACTATTACACTACTTAAAGACACATTTTGGTGGAATACAGCAATAGGAAAATATATCACATTCGTAATCTGTCCTTCCAAAACTCCTACAATTTGGCTTGTCTTTAATGGTGTCCCAAAGCACTGCAGCTTAGAAGAAGTGAAGAATATCAGATCCATACAAGAGAAGACTTGGGACAAAAGACCTTATCTGTAATAGAAGGAAGATGGCATAAAAAGAATCATCAGAAATATTTTCCTTCTTCTCAGAACTGTCAAGGCCAGTTCTGGGCTCCCCAGTATAGAAAAAACAGTGGTTCACTGCTGCAAGTCCAAAGAAGTGCCATACAGGGACTGGAGCACCTTTCACATGAAGAGAGACAGGGAGAACTGGGACTGTTCAGCCTAGAAAAGAGGTTCAAGGGAGATCTATCACCTGGTATAAATACTGGTGGGAGAGAATGAAGAAGGTAAAGCCAGACTCTTCTCACTGGTGCCCAGTGACAGGCTAAGAGGCAACAGGCACAAACTGAAACATGGGAAACTTCATCTGACCATTGGAAAAATACTCATTTTACTGTGAGAGCGGTCAAACACTGGAAGAAGTTGTCCACAGAGGTTGTGGAGTCTTCATTCTCGAAACAAGAATTCCTTAAACTCCTCAGTTTTCCTTGGTTCTGCTGCTAGAGATCAAATTCTACTCAATTAGGCCATGTCAGAACCAAACTGCAATAAAGCTCAACAAGAATGCAAAACTGCAGACCAGATGTAATATATGTTGAAGTACTGTGACTGTCTATCTACCTAAGGCTGTTCTCTACCCAATCCTTGCGAACATATAGAAGTCACTTTATGAGGGGGATTCAGACTGACTAAACTAAAATGTTATTGCATAAACTGGACTTACCTACTTCAATGGCAGGTACACATACAGATGGATATCATAGACTAAAAAACCTTGCTTTTACCTCTGTGTTTGAATCAGAAGGAATAATACAACTGGTTTCTGGTTCTGAGTAGTGCTGAATTTAAGGGTTAGAAATGGGCCTGATGGAATACAGACTGAAAGAACCTGCAGTTAAAAGAAACATCAAATACTGACCTGAACTCCTCAGTTTAATCCCGTTTGTCTCATTCCTTTGTGCAAAAATGTCTGAATTCAATAGCAAATCTTCCAGAATGGAACATATCTGTAAAAGTGTCTTGCTCCTACACAGGAACTAGATCAGATCCTGCCTCTACTTAAGAAATTGGCAGGATATATTAATTATGTCCCCAAAAACAAGGTTTGGCCAACTATCTTTAGTGGCTCTGTATAAGTAACCTTTAAATAAGTCTGCAGAATGTAGGCAACAGCATGCAGAAGTCAGCAAGTGGCACTTAAAAAGCCCAGCATCAGTTCGGAGTACTTAGCAAATAGCCATGGTTTCCGTGGTGGTTATAAGGAATTTGCCTTTGAATCTGCATTAAATAGCCAAATTTTCTACATCCTGCTTGATGCATTTAGACAACATCTGGTTTGATTAACTTGAAATCAGTGCAGCACGTTAACATCTCAGAGGAAATTAGGTTCATTTCATATGGATTTTAAGGCTGTGTTCCCTTTGCTCTAGTGATATCAGAAAGGGCTTTATGTTTAGAAGTTGTGCTTCTGCAGTGTCTAGTGATGGTGGAAACAGAGTACTCTGAGCACTAAGACACACTGAGCCAAGTTATGCCTTGATTTACTTCCCTGGGTGGTAGGTAATAATTCAAGGAAGAAGTTGGCCAGCTGAGAGTTAAATCCTGTGGGATCCAGGTTCTAAATGGATCTTAAGTGGTGCAGCTTTCCCTTTCCTGATTTCCCTTACAAGAACAGAAAACAGCAGAAACTTTCACAAGCTGGTCTTCTTGGCTCCAGGCACTGGAGGAAAGGGGTGACATCAGACAGTTCAAGAAGAGAAGGATACAAACTGAAGCAAGCTGCCACCATCTTGCAGGTACAAATAATTTCCAGAGTAAAACAGCTTTCCAAATGTGTCCATTGGGGTGCAGGAAGCTGAAAGATGGGCTTTCTCCACAGAAAAGGTAATTTTCTTCCAAGATGATAAAAAGAAAGCCAAAGCCAGCAGTAAACCATTTGGAAATGCCACTCCAGTATTACAGGTGGCATAATTCAGTTGCCTCACATTCCAATACTCCTCTACAAGCAGCTATCTCCGGTTTGATGCAAGTTCTCAACACGTACCACCGTCTCCTCCCAAGGAAAAGAATGGCGCAGGCATCTTGGGAATCTTCAAGTGTGGTTCACTATAGACATCTGGTTAGGCAAACTGGCTCAATGGGACCCCATGGGCACTGAAACAGGCTTTTGAGGTACATAAGCAGATTATTAAAATCAAAATAATATAGAAGTACCAGCGTTAGCATCTATGGAAAACCTTCAGGAGGCTGCAAGCAAAATAGAATGAAAATACATCTTGGAAGGCAGCGTCTAAAGCAAATGCTCAAGGATGCCCATTTGTAGCTCCATCCCTGGCAGTGTTCAAGGCCAGGCTGGACAGGGCCATGAGCAACCTAGTCTAATGGAAGGTGTCCCTGCCCACGGCAGGGTGTTGGAACTGGATGATCTTAAGGTCCCTGCCGACCCAAACCAATCTATGATTCTAAAATACATTTTGATCCCCATTTCTCAGGCCACGCTCTCTCCTTTGTATCTACTGAATGTTTTCAGACTCCTGCAGCTAAGATTTTCAAAGCAGCTTAAAATTATGACTGCATTCCGGCACAGTTTGGGTCACAAAGCTCCCTCAAGCTCACTTGAAAAGCTCTCCTATGCCTGTTCAGCCTTTCAAGATGAGGACTAATGTGTACTTCTATTGTGTACTTCTTCACGTAGGGTCCAGCTCAGCAGAGAGGGCTTTGACTGGGAGGTTGTATGTGTTGCTGTAGTAGTGATGGCTACTCCAAGTAGCTTAGCAGTTGGTGAAGTTTCCAGGGTTTAAGCTTCTTAGTATGGCAATCACAGTAAGGCAATTTTGCAGACCTTCGTTTCGTATTTCCCCTCTCATTTCAAAAAACCATCTAGTTTTCAACACAGCTCTGATGATAACTTCACAAAATGCTGTGGTTTTGCTTTGTAGATCACTGAAGTGTTTTGTGTCGGCTTGCTCCACAGCTCTACTGTGTCAGCTCCAAATGAATCAAAGAGATCTCAGAGCAAAAGCTGTTTGAAACTGGTAATATTCTTCTGGATCCTCAGTGGAACCACCAATTTTGCCTGATGAGGTTCACTCGAAAGACTTCATTGACTTAAGCAAATCTTTCAACATGCATGGCAGGAATTTAAAGCTTCTAATGAACCATGAAACCAGGCAAGTTCCATAAGAGCTTTTTGAGAAGGCTTTCCTTAATTCTAGCTCCACATCACTTAACAATTCTGCCACCAAGCTCACGATGCACAAGACCCATGGGAGAGTTGTACAAGCTGTTGTGGAAAGCTATGACAACTGAATTAGAGTGTACAGCAGGCCCCAGGGAGACCAGGAATTATTCACCATCTTGTAGGCCAGAGCTCCAAGGGCCAGTCAGAGAGGAAGCAAAGTATTGTTCAGAGCAACACTGATCTCCTCTAACAAATAAGAACTAGTGGGTTTTTTAGTTTTCAAACAGGGGTTTGTTGTATAATACTGATTCATCAATGCTAACAATGATGTACTTGATCTGGGATATGATTTCTGGATGGAGAGGGGACTCGGAATTGCCATCTATTCTCTGGCATGCTCCCAAAGTGGCTTTTAATCTCACTTTTTAAAGAAAGACCAAAAGCTACAGAAAACAATTCAGCTGCTGAAATCCAGAGCAGTGGTTTGCTCTGTCGTGGTGTTCCTACACAAGTTAGTTTCTCTGTGCTCTATCTCCACATTTTCCGGGCAACTGAGACTTCCTACCTCATGGAAATCATGTAAAGACAGGAGTTTTAAAGACTTCCCAGTGTTTAGCTGTAACAAGGACTGGGAATATGAATACTTCACACACCTTACCAGAAAGGTATAAAATTCACAATGAGCCTCACCAATGCTATTAAAACATACTACCCAGCACTGGTCAATATACTTCAAATTAAATCAGAGGCTTGACCAATTTGAAGCCAATTTATGCCTGTGCTCCATCCTAGAAGGATGCATAAGCACAGTGATAATAGTTTTACGTTCAATTTGAAACCCAGAATATGCATCTTGCACTCCCTTTTACTTCATTTTACACACTGGAATGTGTATTTTCTTTATTGTTTCTCAAAATTCTTCTGTATCTATATAGGAAAAGACACGCAAAAGAGAACTTTCATGTTCTCCCTAACATGTTAACTTCGAGGACAGAGATTAGAAACCTCTTGGTGACACAGACTGGAGTCAATTAAGACAAAATATTCCGTGTGCATACTCTCCTCAAGGCAGTATCTGTTGCTCGTATGTAATGCAAACCATGTTAAGCAGCTTTGTCGAGCCCGATTTCTGTCCAGCTACCAAGGATCCTGACTGAATTTCACCAGACAGAAATGTGCAGTTTTTTTGTCATTAGAGAGCACCCAGGGAAGTAGCACAACAAAATGCTTCCTGCTGCTGTTAAATGCAGGAGGCTGTGATTTCAGCTCCGTCATCTGCTTGCACATTGAGTAATCCACAAATATGTGAGCTTTCTGGCAGCAGAAACCCCCCCACAGTAGCAGAGGCTTTTTCTCTAAATGGTCCAAGACGTTTCCATGTCTGCCTTCTCAGGCTATTGATAGTAAACTGCTTAATAGGAGAGGGCATCTGTGATGCTTTTCCTGATTATCAATAACATCTAGAAGGCTTAAACATGGCCTCTCCTTCTCCAGGTTTTAAAGGGGGCTAATTGAGATCAGATACTTAAAGCTGAACTTAACAGCAATAGAGTAAGTGCACAGACCAGACTATGGGGAAAAGTATTAAAATACATTTGGAATAGTTAAATATGTGCACATCAGCCACAACTTCAGAGCACAGAAGCAGCTAAATGAGGGACCCTGAGACATTCCTGGTTATTGGTAGAGTGCTCACCGAAGCCATGTATGGAACTCAAGGAGACCAGAAAGCATCATTTTACTGATTTTTAAGAGATAGGGAATACTCTGGAAACACTTAGGCTCAGAAAAGTTCTTCTCTGTGAGGGTGCTGAGGCGCTGACACAAAGTGCCCAGAGAAGCTGTGGCTGCCCCATCCCTGGCAGTGTTCAAGGCCAGGTTGGGCAGGGCTTGGAGCAACCTGCT